>JABYPW010000002.1:0-85425 GCA_016880775.1 Phymatotrichopsis omnivora | reverse complement strand
GAATTATAGAATCTAGTAAGTCATTAGGTTCTTGGCAGGGGGGGTAAATATCAAAACTTAATAATTGATATTACTAGTTTTTTTAATTGGCAAGGCAGTTTTCATACTATTCTTCTTTTATTTATAATGACTGCACATATTTTTTTTTTTTTTTTAGTAATTTTTTGACAAATTTATAATGTAGGAAAGTAGGTGATGCTGATTACTCAGTTCAATTTAGCTAATTTTGTAGCCTATAACTTGTTTGCATGCACCTTACAGATATGGTATATTACCCACATTGCTCCTCTTTTAACAAAAGAAAAAAGTATTAAGAAAAATTGATAACTATAAAAATAGTAGTATACATGTGAAAAGAAACTTAATACATGAAAGCCCTACCATCCTCAGTGCTAGTGAGGTGAACTGTACAGTAACTTCTAATATCTAAATGGATATGTTTCTTGGCATTCTTAGCTATTGCAACTAGGTAGTAAATTACATTTCTATCTAGCATTCTAGCTCCACCCAATACCATAATCTACAAAGTATGTTAAGTGTTTATCCATATATTAATTAATTTAATATGTTTTAGGTCTAGAACATTGTATATCTAGTTATTTATACAAAATAATACCCTTTTATTTCAGAGTAACTAAATAAAAGAAAATACTATTATTTTTAACTAATATAATATTTATCTACTTATCCAAACACTACCTTAACCTGAAAGAAAAATTATATAGTTATCTAAGTTTATCAAACTTATTATTTCTTGTAGTATTTTTATTTTAACCTTGAAATAGGTTGAGAAATAATATGTTAATTATAAATATAAAATAGTTACTATATAAGTATATAGTGAGAAAACACTATACTCTAGGTAAATTACTTACTATAACTAAGTTCTTTTACTTCAAGAAAGTTATTAAAGTTCTTTATAGAGGGAATTCTATTCTTCTACCAAAGAAATATAGTATACAAAATATAGAACCCTATAAATAGGATATATTTATATAGGTTATTATAACCTTAAAATACTTCTACTCAGGCTTCTTATTACTACCCCCTACCCCCCTCCCCCTATCCTTTGCTCTCCTTATAGAGCTTTAAGATATTTTAATGATTATATATATCTTATAGATGAAGCTCCCCTAGGATTACCTTCTCTACCCTCTAATTTCCTTTGTAATTCTTCTAGCATAGTCTCTATTTTAGATAGATATTTCTTGGAGTAACCTGTACCTATCTTTAATTTCTCAGTTTAGTACTTTTATTGATTTGTTTTGTACCACTTTTTTTTTTGAGGAGATGATTTTCTTAGATGCCTTTGCTAGCATAGCTATATATAGAGGTTCTTTTTAGAAGGCACCTTTAGGGCCTTGAAGAATGAAATAAAATACATATATATACATAAACTCAAAATACATAATGTTATTATTAGAGTATGAGAAATAATTTGTAGTAATACCTAGAAAAATGAATATTTTTTTTCTTTATGTTTTAATTAATATTTGCATAGGTAGATAAATATCAAAGTAGTTAATAAAAAAAATTTCTTGTATTTATATGTACTAGAATAAAAGGGTATTATTCAAGGGTACTATTTTCTATAAACTACTATATATATAATATTTTTGACCTAAAATATATCAAATTGATATCTAGATAAACACCTAATATACTTTATAGATTATAGTATTAAGTGAAGCTAGAATAGTAGTGAGAAACTTAATTTAGTAATAGTTGTAACAGCTAAGAATACCAAGAAAGTTATCTATATATATATTAGAGGTTATTATACAACAATTCGCTATAATATCTCTTATAAGTTAAAAGTGAAAAGAAAAAACACTTAAGTAAAAATGTACTATAATAAAGGAAAAAAGGGAACCCTCTGATACCTTATCACTTTTACAATCTAATAAAAATGTAAATATGAAATTAATCTAGAGCTTTTAAACTTATACAACTCCTATGGTAACTGTTATAGCTAACTACTTCCTGGTATTAGCTAAAGCTTTAACTTATAGGTATGCAGGATATTTGGGGTTCAATGTAGTATATAATCGTTTATAGTTATAGAAATTTATAACTATGTTTAGGTAGAAGTGATATTATTATATGCAGAGCTTAAGCCTGCATATATACTCAGATATATAGTATGCTATAGTGATTCTATTACAGTAGTAGAGGTTCTTGTAGTACATTAAGTAATGACTAAACTACTTATAGTTAGTATAGCTAGTCAATAATTAAAAAGGGGTATATTTCTAAAGGTATCTATTACAGGATAGAATATTAAGACTATAAAGGATATGGGCTTCATTATTAGCTTTAATCATAGTAATGACTACTAAGGCTATTATATTATTTTCATAGACTCCTTAATTTACTATTAAGGTATATATATAAGGATGACTCTTTTATTAAAGGTTTCTATTTCATAGCAGAACTTATTAGCTTTTAAAATAGGGTCAGTATAAGTATAAAGGATGGTATAAACTAGGTATTTCTTCTAGCTTTAGTTTTAGTGAATAGAGGCTATAAGGAATTGTTCTAAGATTTATGCATCAATTATAATATAATATATAATAATAACCTTAGTAGTTATATCTTCTATAGTAGTGAGAATTATATAGTAATGCTTATTCTTATAAAGATATATAATATAGAGAGAAGAGGGAATATTTATAGAATAAGCCTCTCTAATACAATATATTTAGTTACTAAATTTAGAGAAGTTTAATAGTATAACAACTTTTATAACATGTTATAATAGTTATTAACCTAAATCCCCCCTCATCCTCCTGCTCTTATAGTATAACCTACCTCCTCTCTCAAAATATACCTTAACCTCTACAAGGACCTACTTTCTTAAGTAGTCAAGATAGTGGCTTGTTCAGATCTTATGCTACCCCAAGGTAACAAACTTTAAATAGAAGTGATTCTTATATCATTTTAGCTTAAGATCTTATATACCACTCTCTTTACCCTTATAAAGTCTATTGAAAAAATTTAACACTATATATACTCAATAAGTTAGTAACAGTTGATTGAATAATACTTTAAGGAACTTGAGGCTATCACCACTAACAATCCTAACACTTAAATTGTGACTACTATAATTGATTTGAAGTCTAGAAACCCCTATTTGACCATATTTATATAAGGTTATTATACTATACTAGAAGCTATAATAAAATTTAGAGGTGTACTTCCTTTAAAAAGACTTTAACTATATCTTCTAAATATATAAAGAAGGATATACTATAAAACAAAAATAAAACAATGCATATAATAAGTACTTTTATACAATCTAAGCTATGGAGGATGGTCACTAGAAAAAAGTAGATCAAATATAGTAATGATAAAGAACTTTAGAAGTATAATGATTTTAAGACTAAAGGGAACACTATTATACTACCTAATATGGAATCCAAATTCCTACTACCTAATATTGAGGCTTCTACCTACTAACTTTATAGTAAGAAGTTTATAGAAGGACTCTTTCCTATAAGTCTACAACCTTCCCCTCCTAAACTACAGCTATACTAGGATATACCCTTTATCACTTCAGATAAAATATCTATAATACTTTATAATACTAAGAATCCTATACTAGGTCTAGTTATAGTACCTTACCTAGTCTAGGAAAAGGTTTATAAATACACCCTACTTATTATAATAATATTAGTATCACAAATTCTCTTGCATAGCCACCACTTACAAAACCTCAAAGAAGGACTTGTTTACATTCTACTAAGGTATAGTAAATTATCTCAAGATAGGATCAACTCATATGGGCCATCACACTACTGAGAACCTTCTTAAAGATTATTGAAAAGGTTACCAACAATCACTTTGACTAGGACAATAAAGATAGTAACATATACTCCTACTACTATTGTAGTGATATTTCTAAGAGGGCTATGAATAATACTACTAATTAACTCTTCTATAAGATAGATAGTCTTTAAAAAGTAAGATACATAGTTACCACTAAATTTTTTGATATCACTATAGCCTTTGACAACATAAACCAGTTATACATGTAGACTATACTAGAAAAAAGGAAAGACCCCTAACTATCTAACAAAAAAAAAAAAGTGTATTCTCTCATTTATATATAAGTATATAAAGGTACTTCCTAATCCTCCTATATATAGTTAGCTCTTATCCAATGTAAAGGATATATGAGTCCTATTATAGTATATTGTACTAAGGGTATAATAGTGACTGATAGGAAATTAAAATCCTACAGTGTATGAAGGGAAAAGTGAACTATCATCATCATTATCATTGTTTCCTTTATATCTGACTATAAGATGAAATATTATGTAAAGAAAGTTTAGATTATTTGTATATAGTTTAGTTAAGGTCTCTACAAGGTTGATAGATCTTGCTTTTCCTCTTTGATATCGATAATAAACCTCTTTATAACTAACTAGAGTGGTATAAAACAAGGTCCTTTATTGAAAGGTATACTCTATAATAGACAAGAAAATGTAGGGCTCTAATAAGCTAAGTATATATGTATAAAAGAAGGAGTATATCATATTAATATGAAATTTTCTACCCCTAAAACTGATATAATATACTTACTAGCCACAAACAAAAAACTATACTAATGAGACATAATTAAAATTAATAGTACTACATTCTAGGCCTTAGAAAATTTACTGGCTTAGTTACTACACTTACTGCAAAAAAAAAACCTCTAAAAATACTTCTAAGTCTAAATAATAAGGCTATGAAATTCTTTAGGATATTTGAGAAAGACAATAAGTAGAAAAGGGCTAACCCGTCACAATTAATATAAGATAGATATAGTACTAATAATCCTAAAAATGACCTATAGTGCTACCATTTTCTCACTGATACTACTACCATTTCCTAAATAGAAGTTCTTTCTACAATTTTATTCTATAGATCCTAGGATGTTACACTTCTACTAATACTGTACAAGTACTCACTCTTATGAAACTTCTATACCTAAAAGTATAGATAACCTACCTTTGCTAGATAGTGGCTCTTATAGAATAGGTCTTCTTCATAGGTATAGCTCAGTAAAATTACAAGTGCTACTTAATAAAGCATATTACTAAGTAAACTCAGATATCTCAATATCTTAGTCCAAATCTACAAATATAATCTTCCTATATTATGAAGAAGAGAGGAAAGAGAAGCAAAGTTCAAGAGTAAGAAAGAATATATTCTTAAGGCTTGTAGCTAGTCTGTAGACTAAGGAGAGAAGGAAGGAAAGATATTAAGAGTGGCAAGATTCAATTTCTCTAACTACTACATATGGCACTCTAGTAGGGTATAATATAAAGAGCAGCAATACTTATTTTCCCTAGGATATAAAGAACAGCCATGATGGTGATGATGTTATCACTTTTTCCCCTTTGTACAATATACTATAATAGGGTGCATATATTCTTTAATTTGGATGAAAGCTAACTATATATAGGAGTATAAGGAAACACCTTTATATGCTTATATAAGAGCAGCAATATTTATTCATTTTCCCTAACTAATTTATTTTTCATCCTATACCCTTAGTAGGGTATATATACTTAATTAAGAGCAAGAACATAACTGAATATACAGGATAGAAAAAGAAAAAATATTGACCAAAGGGAATCCTGTACCTTCATACCTTTCCTTATGATAAAAGAAATCCTCTGCTATCCCTGCCTCTATTCATTGCTTAAGACATACACCATTGACTTCTATTCACTCAATTAGGAGGGGGGATTTATTAGCTAAGTGACTGTTTATTTTGGGTGAGTAGTTTTTATATTCACTTCTTACTTAGGAAACTTGAGCTAATATTTGACCTTTTATCTGAGTCAGCTAAAAAGGTTCTTCAGATAAGTGGATAATATTATCTAGAGTAGTGGTATGATTTTTCCTTTTGACTAACATTTCAGGCAGCCTGTACAGTGCTCATAGGACCTCTGAGAATAGAGAGTTGAAGTACTTTTATCTTTTAATGGTCATATTATATTGTGAAACTCTCCTATATGATGTGAGATATAGTAGAGAATGGGGTAAGTTGCACTGTAGGTGTTCTTAACTCATCTATAGTGACTGCTATTTAGTACCTATAGGATATCATCACATATTGGATCATTGTTTTACTTTAGAGGGACATGGTAGAGGGTGTACTAGTCATATCATAATTGTACTTTGTGTAGAGGGTACAGTCTTTTCAAAGGCTTATGTAGTACCTGTGATAGATTCTACTTATAATATAGGTAGGGGGGAAGAATAAACTGAGAGGCCTGCTATAAAGAGTAGCTATAATTTTATTCCCTAAATAAAGTTTTATATCCTTTATCCTCTAGTAGGGTGTTTACACTTAATTAAAAGTAAGAATATAGCTAAGAGAAAAAAAAGATGGAAGAAAAGAAAAAAGAAAAAAGATAAAGGGAAAAAAGGAAAAAAGAATAAAAAGAAAAAGAAAGGATAAAAAGGAAAGAAGGCTTAAAGAAAAAACCCAAGTCCAGATATACCCTTCTCTCTCTTAGTTCCTTTACATTTCAATCACTACATTTAGTAGAGGGGGTAGAGGAGTTGGTAGATTGTCTTTTTGACTTTGCTAATGTAACTTTGATGCTAAAGAACTAGGACATACTACTCAATTAAGAGTATATGACTAGGTTCTAAAGCTGCTATTTACATTTTATGTTTAGGGGGTAGGGGCCACTTCCTATGTCTAAACATAGTACCCTTAGTATGTACATTAGCATACAGGTAGACACAGCAATAGTCTAAGGAGTATATAGACTAGCTTAAGCTGCCCTCAGGTTAAACTGCTGATGACCTTCCTTAGAACTACAAGGGTATAATAGTTTGCACCTAAGAAGAAACCTAGGGGTAACAGCCTTTATCTGTAACCTTGAAAGTTCCTGAGTAGACTCCTTATGGATAGGTGCTAGTTGCCCCCACCACTGTCACACTCATTGACACCTCTCCACTATAACTACTACTTGGCTATTGATATAGGGCAATAGGAAAGAGACACCAGTAATGAGTTAACTAGGCCCTTGCTTCCTCACACCTAGGGGTTGGTAGGTCATCTGATTCCTTGCTTTATAAACTTAGTCCAGAGGTCAGGGTTTTTATACAGGATCCATAGCTTTATTTTCCCTTTATAAAAAGCTGATCTCACTTTTTTAGTGGTATGATATTCATAGAGGTAGTGTTTAATAGACTGTGTTTAGCTATAGAGGTATATATTATTTTCCTTTTTGAAGTAGGTAAGGTTAAGGATGTGAACTTGTCTTATCCTGAACTGAAAAGCTCTCACTGTACTATATTTGTTAAGGGTCATATATAGGTCATTTTTGATTAGGAGGTAGGTGGTGTATTGCTTGAAGCTTTTCTAGAGCTAGTCTTTTACTTGGGTTTGTATTGTAGACCTGGTAATGACTTTTTTATTGTACTTACCTTTCTTTAGGATAACCTTAAGCTTGTTAGATTCCTTTCTAGCTAGCTAGTCTTCTTCCTCATTTCCTTATATACTTTCATATCCTAGAGACTATTCTATAGTTACTTCAGTTCCATTCTCTTTTAAGTATTGATTAATCTCAAAGATTACTTTAACAATATGCTAGGTGAGCATAGGGTATAGGTTGGTTGTAGCTATTAGGGCTACCTAGTTCTCTAAGAAGATCATGACCTTGTAGAGTTCTAGGTTTACCTTGGTATATTCTTCCACCATTTTTAGGGAGTTCATAATCATAAGTAGTTCACTATTAAACACTTCTACTTTCATGCCTATAGGAAAGGAGGTTATTACATTACACTGGTTTTGTAGTAGAGAATGTTCACTGTACTAACTTGGCTCATTTTAGTGGTCTTGGAGGCATTGGGGAAAGCTATTACTATTTAGTTATCATTGTTTTTTAGGAAAGTTTTCAGGGCTTCCCCCTTTGTTTTAAATAGTACTAGGTTATGCCTTCCTATACTATCTATAGGCCATAGCCTAGGGGGTAGAGGGTGTTTGTAGCTTGCAAATATTATTCTGCCAATGTTATACTATATGATTTAGATTATGGTATCTATGTTTAGCATTCTTGTCATGGATTATACATTAGAGAACATTTTACATCTCTAGTTTACAGTTCTTGGGGGGATTTTTCTATGATTTTTTCTGTCTAGGAGTGATAGGAGCCTTTGGTAATTGGGATGCATTTACTCTATTATAAGCAGATATACTCTATAGTTTGCTTGCTACCTTTCAAGCTAGAGAGTAGCTGGTATGACTTTTCCTTCTACCATAGCTTTTTTACTATTACCTAATCTAAATATACTTTATGCCCACTGTTATGAACACTGGTAGTGGTTGTGTCAGTGATACCTGGCCTGTACTATGATAAAGGTTCTACTTAGATTGTCAATGTATGAGTATTGCTACCTCCACCCTTCACCACTAAATTAAGCACTCTAGAGTATGATCCTCTAATATATAACCTCATGGCATAGCATAGTATAGTATGGCTTTGCCATTAGCTTTGAGTAAGGGTAGGAAGTCAGCCCTATGGTTACTATGTATTTGGCTATGAGCATGATTCAACATTAGCCTAATCAGCCATGAGGTCATGATCAGATGATTAGACTCATATCATAAGAGACTAGCACTAAATGGGAGTGAGGCCTATGAGAATATTAGGTGATCATAGTCAAATTAAGTACTAATTTTGGCCTATCTTTTCTAGACTCTTCTACAGGTTTCAGTGATTAGGAATTAAAGGATGGTATAGATTATGGAATGGTTCTCTTATTTTCTATTTCATTTGTCATCTCTCTATCATCACAGGTAAAGGAAATGGTATTTGAGTACATGTCTTTTCTAGTTATCTATTCTTCTTTTCCTTCCTTCTTTAGCATATGGCTTCTTTGTCTTCTCTGTGATCACCATTATGAAAGCCTCTAAGTTATCTTTAATCCTTAGAGAATATATTCCTTCTTCTCTCTTCTTCATAGAAGTCTGCCCTGATCTCTTAGGAAAGAAGACCTTTTAGTTAAGCTTTCACTTAGCTAAGATATCTGAGGTCACTCAGTAATGTGTGTAAAGCATACCTCAGGTATTCTTTACCAAGCCTTTACAATCCATATAGGGTTATCTGTCACACTATATTCTTTAAAGAAGATTGCTTCTTCTTCATAAGACATTCTAGAGCCAGATGCATCCTCTCTTGCTCTTGTCATAGGCACTCAGCTCACCAACCCCTTGTATACACTATGCACCACTCACTCCTCTACTAGTAATATGTCAATACTTTAGTAGGCCTTAATAGAACTCAAGCCTGCAGAGTTAGCCTATGCTAACAAATACTAAAAGGTGGTTATAGATGAGTTCACCTCCACAATCAAAGCTCTACACTAGGCTAGGGAATTTTTGAGGGAGGACCCTTTTAAATATACCTTATAACATATAAAAGAGGAGTTCTAGAAGTAGAGGGATGATGTGGTGGCTATCATCTATACCACTATCATCCTTCACCTGAGCATTAACAAACCCCTTCTAAAGATGACCATAGCCTTCCCCCCTACTATGACCAATTTACTCCTATTAGCAATCAAGCAGATATAGAAGGAGCAGTCAAACTATACTTAGAGGGAGACTGATTACACTAACATACTATATAACCTATATTAGCAGGTAGTTAGGGAGTTTAACTCTTAGATAAGTGAGCTCCAGAAATAGTTAGCCAATCAGGCTATTCATCTCCTCACCTCTCCTAACAAGCAAATTATAACATTGACTTCGAAGTTGGCCAATGAAAAGGCCAGATATGAAGCTATAGACAGGATTGAGGTGGCCCTCTAGGTAAAGCTATGGGAAGCAGGACAGATAGTTCTGGAACTCTAGGCAGAGAAAGAGTATCCCTTGTCCTGGTCTGCCCTAAGGAAGGAAGATATCACCAAATTGAGGCAGAGCTTGATGTAGTTAAATGATGATGCCAAGCACTAGAAGGAGCTGTACTATATATACTAGGAGAAGTATGGTTCATTTAACTCTCCCCCTTCCTCTCAAGTAAGGGATGAGGTCATAGATTTATATGATATCTAGTCTAATATCTCTGCAGCCTCTCCTTAGGTAAGACCTCCAATTCCCTCCTTTGCTTCACTCCCTTATGACCCCTGTTCTCCTCTGACTCCTACTTTTGGCCCTTCCTATTCTACCTTTACAGGAGCTTCACAGGTAAGGGGTCCTACCTCCATTGCTTCCTTTCTACCTCCCCCTTGTAAAACCTCTCCTCATTCCCTTTAGAAGAGTTATATTGTCAGAATTATAGAGGAAAAGCTTTGGCAAACTGCCCTACTAGCACCTCCCTCTAACCACTTAATTACTACTCCTTCTTCTGCAACTATAGCCTCATTTAAAGGTCCTAAGCCCACTGATCCTAAAAAGTTCTTGGGGAAGGCAGAGGACATATAGAAGTTCATTGACTAGTATGAGAACTACTTTGCCCTCAAATCTCATGGCTTCCCCTATAATTAGATCAAAACTAAGTTTGCATCCATATATATAATCAGGATAGTGAACACCTAGTGCAGGGCTAATGCCTAGTGGTGTACATTACCCAACACCATTTAGAAGGACTTTACTAAATTAGTAAAGACCTATTTTAGATCATTCTTAACCAAGCTTATGGCTATTCAGCAGATTATCTCTACCCAGCAAACTAAGAGGGTCCTTCCTTACCTCACCTATATTAAGGCTCTAAATCAACTAGCTAAGTATAACTAAGAGTACTTCAAATACTAAACTAAGAAGGACATCAACCAAGACTTGTACCTAGCTATGGCAGCCTAGACCTAACTAGACATGCCACCTTATGAGTGGTTGACTAAACTGGTCCAGGTAGGTATAGCTTCAGAGGATACCTAAGGTGGCCATCCATAAGTCCTATAAGGGATATACATCAACCAATTAAACCTCTACATAGGCTACTCATTATAAGAAAAAGATGTAGGACAAGAGTCCCTTAAGGTCCTCTTCCTAAGATGAGGAGAAGTTCCCTCAGCTTATGGAGGAAGAGAAGGAGTAGGCTAAGAAGAATAGAGCTTATCTTCACTGCTTGTCTAAATACTATATGGTTCAGGACTGCTATTCATTGAGGAAGTTTGCCATCTATGTAGTTAAGATAGCTTCCTCCTCTAAGAGGAAGGCAGATGATTACAGAAATTCTTCCTCCTCAAAGTAGCAGAAGACATCTGCAGCTTCTTGAGTAGTTGACCTCCTAGATGACTAGAAGGATAGGGATGATATCCCTATGGTATAGGTTTCCACTTTCTTTGTAGTATCCTATGCTACCTCTTCCTGTTATTTTATTTCATTTTTTCCTTCAAGACCTAGTAAGTTTGAAGCATTAGGTTTTGCTGCATGAAATTTAAAGTCTATTCATTGAAATTTCCTTTGTACCTTTCTTTCCTTTTAGGAGTTGGTGTCCTTCCTTTCCTCTACTTCATTTTCTAAACCTTAGGTACAAGATTTCTAACTCTAGAAAAACTTAGTAGTGCTAACTCTACCCTTCTAATCAATAACCTAGTCTCATAATTCACAAGCATCAAGGATGCTTTCTTTCTTATAGAAGGTTAGGCTAAATAGGGATAGTTAGATAAGTAAATTCTCCCACTCTCTATAGCTAGTACATACTTCTATCTATGCAAAAATAGTTACTCTTAGTATGTTAATACCTACTCCCTCTATTCCATCTATGACAATCATATCTTCACACTTCCATCTATAAGGATTATCAATATCTAAATAAGAAAGTCATATCTTGCAGGTTATAAGTCTCTTTAACTCTAGGTCCTCTCATACTCTCACTATTATAAGGAACCTAAAACTATAGACTATGTAGTATTCTACTACCTAGATTATAGGGCAAAATCTAAAGAGCTTATCCCTTAGTATGTTTGTACAATTCAGTAATTTTGGTCATCTAAAGACTTGACCCTTAAGTTTGCCTAGTTTATTACTAAAAGTAAGATAATTTATACTCCCTCTATACTAAGATATGACCGTAGAAGACTATTGGATACAACAGAAGTATAGTATAAGGTGGTATATAGTGTTTCTCCTTTCTCTTTTTTTCTACTCTATTTCTTCCCTCTCTTTCCTCTTCACCACTTTCCTCTCTTATCTTTCTATTTTTCTTTGTTTTCTTATTTTCTCTACTCTTTTTCGTACTACTTAGATTTCAGGCTTTCTATAGTAGAATTTAGGCTTAGGGTATTCTCTTTTCTTCTTTAGTTTTTCTTGCATTATTTCTTTGATTTTACTCTTTTCCATTTTATAGGGAGATAAAGGAGGTTTTTTTAAACTATAGCATAAAAGGCTACATATAGAGGTTGTACCTAGAAATAATTGACATAAAGTAAATAAAAAAAACAAAAGATTAGGACTTGATAATACTATAATAGTTTGTATGTATAAGTACTTTTAAGATGTTTTAGGATACTCAATCAATAGCTTTTTCACATAAATGATATTAATTTATAACCTCAAAATTATACTAAAGGAAAATAAGGTACTGCTCTACAAACTGGTATTTTTGAGACTTTTTCAGCTAAACTTAATTGTTAAAAATATATATCGAAAATGTAGTTATTATATTTTAATAGGAGCTATTCTACAAGTGATTTAAAAAATGAAGGATACTGAGAATAATGGAATTTTTAGCATTTTATAAGTAATCAAAAAGAAGTTTAATTTACAGAGAACAAATTTTAATTTTCTAGTTTTTTATTCAAATAGTGTTCTTTTGAGCATTAAGAAATATGATACATCTGTCATGCATACTAGTACTGGCTGAGTGGTTTTTTCATGGTATTTTCATTATTAAAGCCAAGAGCACTAACGAATCATACATTCACTTATTGGAGGGTATTGTACTTAGTAGATGTCTTTCATTAAATACTAAATACTACAATTGAGAAAAACTGAAACATGCAACTTACTCTGTAAGGCAATTGAATCTAGATATTACTTTAAAAAAAACATGACTTACTGTGTACGAAATATGGGAATGACTACGTAGTGGCCAAATTGTGCCTCTTTACAAGAAATCACTCGTCAACAACGGAACAACGAAAGTGAAGTTTGTAGCCATGAATCTGGCACACGTCGTTATGCTACGGAAGGAGGACCGCAATGGTATACTTTTCACTACTAAGAGGTAACTTCAAAAAAAAAGAACTGTATAGAATTACGTATGTATTAGTGCGCAATTAAACCTGCACATCCAAGAAGCTATAACACTATTGTCTATTTTAACAGATAAAGATTTACAGCGGAAAACAATAGAGTTCAAACGCGTTTACCATGCTCCTTACTCAACGCAATGTGTGCTTCAAAAGGTCAGCGGTATTGTGAAAAACAACCCACCTGGTCCAAGAATAACAAAACAAAGCTGAAAACGAAGAAAACCACAAGCCCTATGCACCATTCCTCCCAGTCGGAGAAAAGTCTTTGATGAAACTACCCCTCTTTTCCGTTGCCGCACCCGCCTTCACACCCCATTAACCCTCATTGCCATTTACTCGCTAACCTAATAACTTATTGAGACACTGGCATTTATTCATTAACCTAAAAACCTATTGATACGATATATTCCCTTTTAAACCGCTTCTATTCTATCCTGCATTTCCGTTTCCTGCCTCCTTGTTTTTTTTTGTTTCCTTCTTTTCTTCTATTTTTTTTTTTTCTCTATTAATTTCGTTGAGAAATAATTTTGTGGCTACATCCTCAAACGCAGCCATTGCAATTATTATTATATAGCTCCTCTCTCAGATAACGTCTCATCATACTTCAGCGCAGGAACATGGAACCTATAAGGCTTTGTTCTTCCACTTGGGTCGCTTTGGTTGATCTCAATCCTAAAAGTGATATCCAATCCATCCTTTCTCAAGTCTTTGAAAGAATCCAAATTAGCAGTGCTTCCAGTGGACCCATCAAGGCCACCCAGGTCAACACTGGCGGCCGATCCATTCGTTTCCCCAAAGGCGAGACGTCCAAATCTTGAGAAGATTGACTTTTTGGTTGGCTTCGACTCCAAGGACGACGGCGAATTTGCCAGAGCGTGTTCGCAAATAATGGCGTAATTTCTCCCTTTGATTAGGCAGACATAATTCAGCATTTGGATTTTTAGTAAGATTTTAGAAACAGGTGACCTACGAGGAAGAAGTCGCTTATTATTGAGCGTCTTGCCGTCAACATCTGTCTCGAAGATTGGATACATATCTTCATCTGTTACACTATCCAGGTGATGGACTTCATTCATTTTATCGAGGCAATAGGCCACAGCTGTGGGGGGGTTTAGAAAGATCTCCTTGAAATCTCTGGCTAAAACTTACGATATGGAGGTGGTTTATTTACGATAGCGGACGAAATAATATTGAGCATATACCGATGATCGTTTTCCCTAGGAATGTCCCGGTTTGGATTGGAATAAAATTGACCTATTCCAGCAAGGTGAACGTCACCTCTATATATACGTTAGCAATCCCAGCCCAATTTACCCTCAAGGTAGCTAACCCAAGTATAGTAATCCGGACCGATTTTTCTGCGGCAAATTCCTGGAGCCGCTTCACAAACTGCTCGAGTTAAATTGCTTTTGGTAAGTCGTATTATACAAGTATTGGATCTAGTGCTTTATAGACTAACCCAGTTTCTCTCAGCATTGTGGTATTTGGCCGTCCAATGGTCGTTGAGATCATCAAGGAGTGCAAAACGACCTAGAAATGAGATGATTAAACTTGATCGATTTGTGAGCGCATTTTACTACATCCATACCATCGAATTTGTTTATATAACGGTTTGATATACCCATGCGGCACCATTCTTTGATGAAAAGCACTGGCCGTGAAGTCAACCTAGTAGAAATTTATTAGCGAGAGTTTGTTCGTTCCATGCTGTAGCACGTACAAATTCTCAAGCCACTCGAACCGAGGATATGCAATAGGTATACCTAACAAAACAATTAAGTGTTTTGTTTGGCCTCCAATGACTTCTTGCCGTAAACGTTCAAATATTTTCCGGTAGGTGTGGTCGGAGACGATGATATCTCTCTGTAAAAATTTCTCATTGGCACACGAAACATGTTTAGAAATACAGGCTTGTTTATAGCTATACGCACCGTTCTTTCGGTTCTGCAGTCAAGACCTAAAAAGGCTACCTTTCTTCCGAGAAACATGAAGACGCTCCTACTTCGCTCTGTAATAAATGGCCCAGGTATAGTTCCTAAAACCCAACTTGGCTCGTTTTCTTCTTTTTCGTCAACAGTGCTGGTGTGGTGCTGGAAAAGTAAGTAATATTTGAACGCAGCGGCTCCCAAACTAGCAAAAACAGGACATCCATTGAGACGGCTAGAATACGATCCTATTATGTGTAAGAGCCCGATCAGATCATTTGCGTAGAGGAGATAAAAAAAAATGGGAGGGAGGGAGGGAGAGCTGCAAACCAAAGCCATCAATGATGTCGTGGTCATCCCATACGTTTACCATGGGTATTTGAGAATTTGCAATGCCGAAGTGACCCTGAGAAAACCATCTGCCTATGATGTGTAAGAAAATAGTTCATAAATGGAATTAACCATATATCCTCACAGTAGTTTTCCAGATAAAACCCATGAAGCTCGTCATCCAACTCGGGAGTGGGTTTCGATTTCGACTTCAGAGAAACGGTCTTAATCGTCCGCCATGCTTTGAAATGTTCTGCTTTTTCCGAGACGGCATCATTATAGACTGGTAGGAAAAGAAACAACATACACTGTGGTCAGCCAGTGATACCGAACAAGAATAGCTAGGTAAATAATAAAAGGTTTGGATTACACATACTCTGATCGCCTCCTCCGAGCATTACATGGAATGGCTTTTTCTGATGAAGTTCCAAAACATTCCTCCACAGTGGACTTGGTCCACAAAAACCATCTTGATTAACGTTCAAACAAAAGCCATTGCAACTGTGAAACATGATGTTCATAGTCTCACCCCTTGCAGGAACCCAAAATGCTCTCCAAGGGCCATGGTTAATCCGATAAGCAATTCTAGATTGCTTCTCACCCAAACCCACTTCAATGTTAAACCTCCAAAATGTAACTCCTCTCTCGGCATGCAGTTTGATGGCTTTTACTTCGCTGTACTTCCCAAGGGTTTCACCATCCCTTGCTTCTCCACTTGATTTATCGTCGCTCACCAATCCCACATCGCATGGCATACCATTGCTTTGCGGTGATTCATCTGCATGTCTATCAACATTATATTCTTTACTTTTCAGTCCCTGAACATCTTCATGATTCTGGTTAATCTCAGATTCCGAAACAGATTGTACGAATAAGTGAATGACAGGAGGCGATGAATAATCAGAGCGAGCGTCAATAGTGACTATCATGATGGAACCACGCCAGGTCTCTCTTTCCTCTTTCGCTGAAGCCACGTCGCTTTGACCCGGATCTTTGCCATCACGACGTAAACCTAGGTATCTGAGCAGAGGGCCACATTTAACGTCAAGTGGAGGAGAAAAAGTTGGACGCAGAAGAGCTCCACGACGTAGAATAGAATTCGTTTCTTCCTTGATAATGTGCCTGGGTTCCAGCCCAAGCTTCTGCAGCGGCGACCGATCCGAAGAAAACCTAAAAGTGCGAATAGAAGTGCTCCGGGACGCTAACGAAAGCTTTGTTTCTGGCAGCGAAGTTGTAGATGAGATTTCCGGTACTGTTAAGACTTCAACACCACCCCCGGCGGTGGTGGAAACTCTTCGTTGTCGTGAACTCAATTGCACGTCGGTGTCAAACGATTCATTCGCCGGGAGTGTAAGTGTGTTGGGGGAGGAAGGTACATGGGGTTTTTCATGTTGAGGCAAAGTGGCTAGGGTTGGGAGTGCCCGATGCAGAGTCCTCGGGTTTAGCCTGGAATCCAGTGCGAATGCTTGGAGGTGTAGTAAGGATGTGGTAGACTTATGGGTGAGACGAAAAGAGTCGTTTGCGACACGGAGCATAAATCCTGATGCTTCGTTGGTAAACGATGAGATTATGCGGTCGAACAAAAAGACGCGATTGCGATGTCTACTTTTTTTTGAAAAAGTATAAACGATATTTGCAGCAGCCTGTATTGGAGGTGCTAAGTTTGCTGAATATCCGGTATGAATATGCTGTCAAAGCCAGATGAGAAGAGTGGGGAGCTTGTTAAATAGCGCCTTCTGGTAATCTACTGAGAATGCTTCAGCGCAGAAGTTAAAATGCGGCACATAATGTGATACAATTAGCTGCGATGCGAAGTCCTCACACAAGTGACATAACCCTGGCTGACAGTGCTGGCAGCTGGCCATTACGAACACCGTATCGGAGGTGAAACATAATGGGAAAGAATTACCTCAAATATGGAGAAGGCATTGCGAAGTCGCTCTTATGTTTCACGTCGTACTCTGTGCGTATACTCTTACTTGAACAGAGGAAACTTGCTATACCGTATGACAAGATTTCACTATTGCAAGCGAAAGTAGACAAAGTGAAAAAAGATACATGAACCCTCCTTGAAGATGTAAAGGGTCTACCGCAAATAAATCCGCCTGGAAAGATGTATAAGCGACAGTTTGGATATATACGGTGAGGGTGTAAAATGTATATACTAGGGAGGAGAGATACATACTCTCTTCAACCACCAAACGGGAGTCTTAGTTACCGAGCACTAACAACTTGGTGGATGATTTTAGACCTTATCTAAGAGTTGGGCATCTTTAAAGTGCAGAAAAAGTGCAGTAATGATTGGGGGTATGAGTCAAGAGTTATTCCACCAGGTCAGCTGTGGCCAAGCTCACAGTGCTCGGTAACTGAGATGCTCGCTTGGTAGTTGAAGAGAGTAACGTAGATATCTGCTGCAAACGATATGTATCGTACGACGAGGATATCTATTACAGCAACAAAGATATATGGCGCCAAGAGAATATATGCCTCACCATAGATATAAGTGCTGCATGCCAAGGAATTCTCCACATTGACAGAAAGCTTAGGGCGCATTTGGCGGTGCCTGAAAATTTGGTGGTGCCTGAAAATTTGGCGTGGCGAGTTGCAACTCTCCAAAATGTAGAAAAGTCTTTGAAAATCGTGATTTTGAGAATTCACCTTAGACCTAAATTTTCTTTCTCATTTTCTTTTTTTTGCGTAGCGCAGAATGGAGGTGTGGAGATGGAAAGGAGGTGGGGCAAAGGTGGATGAAAAGGCGGCGAAAAATTTGACGTTCGGATTTCATGAAACCTGGCGAAAAAAAAAAAAACTATTGACTTGGCTCGCAAAACTTGCCCTTAGGTTCCTATTACATTTCCATCCCAGTTATTGAAAGAATTACAATTTTTTGATGTATATATTTTTTTGAACGGTTTAATTTAGGCTTCATGAAATATCACTCGTAAAACTTTTGAAAATAGGAACTACTTAATTGAAAATAACAAAACCAAGTTTCATCGATTGGTTCTAACCTCTATCCTGCCTTTGCTCTGATAATGCTAGTTCCAACCATCATAGCGCCAACATAAATTATCACAAGAAAATACACACAGGCTAAGAACACTCTTCACACATGCTCACACAGGCACTATTTGCATCTTAAAGGCATGAAATACGAATATGAAATGTATAGATATACGTAAAATACACCTAAATACTGACACATGCATAAACACACGAAATGCACACAAACGCCGCTAACATTGTACAATTGTACATGTATATTAAAGAGATACGAAAAAACTAAAACAGGAAAAGCAAGAAGTAATATGACACCGAAAAGGAACATAAGGCCGACGAGTCAAAGCTCCAGAAAAACACAACATTAAAGCACAGTCGATGCCGCAAAGAAAGCAGCAGTTAGCGGAACGCGAAGACAGCAAAAAAAGAAACAAAAAAAAAAAGAAAAAAAAGCCATAACCCATCATCCTGATCCACCACCGCATGAATTCGTTGTATGCAGCTGACCAGTAAGCTCACAATCTGGAAAACTGAACATACGGCCGCAATGTTGTAAACCCCATTCCAAAAGGGAATGCAACGATAATGCTGTCATATAACAATCAAAAACCGGAGGAGTCAATCGAATGCGCACTTAGGGAACAGAATATAAAAATGTAACCAATTCCGGTGAGCTAGAAGGGGCATGGTCGGGACATCAGTGCAGGAAACCCTGGAAAGAGATAGAAGAGGTAAAAAGTGGGAGGTGCAAATGGACAAAACTTCCCTTCGCGCCTTGTTCACCCCTTTCCCATTCGCGCCTTGTTCACCTCCCCAAATTCGAGTGTTGTGTACCCCTCGTGTGTTGTGTACCCCTCGTGTGTTGTGTAACCACCCTCTTGTGCTTTACACCCCCTAGAAATGTGGGCAGGACTGTTACCGAGGACAGATGCTACACGCGATAACCCGACAGCATAGTGCGGGCACTTAAGAACCTACACTATTTTGGTTGATTACACTCTTGCATGGAAGTATTTATTACTCAGCGAAAAGACGATCCAGTTTTTTTTAATGTAGAATTGTTCCATTTGATCTTCTCTACAAAGTTACATTTTTAAAATTTTAAAAAGTCAAGTCGTTGGTGAGTTATAAGCGTTCAAAGTTGGACCATTTTGTATGGTAAGCGCCTCCAATTTCCTCCAAAAGTGCTCACCAGAAATGCCAAGTTCCCATACAAATTTTTGCCAAGCACGCGCAAAATATGCCAAGAATGTTTCTTGCAGGGATTGTGATCAGCATTTCCCAACAAAAAACCAACATCCTTCTAAACTTAAGGCCAGTTTTGGGCTTTTCCGGATCGCGTACTCTCAAGATTCGAAGGGAAAAAAAAAAAGAAAAAAAATTCGGTGTGTAACTTTACCCCTGCAACTACTTAATTAGGTTTAATGTTTTGCTTAATGCCAATGGCCGCCCATGTCGGTTCTTAAGTGCCCGCACCCATATGTGTGTCCTGCGCTCGGTAGGATCGGCTGTGGTGAGCGCTCACTGATAAGCGCAGAACAGAAACGGAAATAATGACAAAAAACTAGCTATTGCCTACCTATCACTTTCAGCGCCTCCACTGGTAAGATTTGCTGGCAAGGACGGAATGTGGCATAGAGCCGAAGTGTGATTTTTTTTTAAAAAGTGCAAACTCGATACCTTCTCGAGTCTGAGGAGGAGCATAGCAAAATACAAAAAAAAAATATGTATAAAAACTACCTATATCAAAATAAAAGAAAATATCCATCTTGAATAATACTGTAAGTAGTGATTTTTCTTTTCTTCAATTTTTACAATGCATTGCCCTGTAAACATAACGTAAAGGTCGATAGTCATGCTATCATTAAAAAAATCTAAAATATCCCTAACCCAAACTTCCTGACTATAAGGATGAGAGATAACTTGGCATTGCAAATTTCGAGGCTAATTCCACTTATTTACTTTCCAAAGATCACTGTAAATGCTTATCAACCTTCAGGTTTCTGGTCCTCAACTAAATTCCATATAGTAGATTTCATGAATTCCTTCTCAGTCCCAGAAATTTATTTGGAATTATGTCAAGAATACTAATGTGAAAGTAGGTAGATGGTAGATATTGAAATGTTTGAAACCAGTAGATTTTTAGTTGAGGGGTATTTGCAAATATTATGGAATGATATCTAGACATAGGATTAGGATCAACAATAGCTGTCCTAAGATGTATTAAACTTAAGTTATTATTTTTAGGTCATTAGGTAGGTATACACTTCATTAAACAAGTTCAGGAGGAAGTATAGAATCCTAGGAAGGAAAAGGTTGAACTAGATTCACTTAGTTTTTTTTTTTTTTTTTTCTTTTTTGGTTTACTTCATATTGTATTATTTCTAGGTACAATCTCTATATGCAACCTGGACAGTTATAGTATGATAAAACCTATAACTCCATTTTATCCCCTTAAAGTAAACAAAAGTAAAATTGTAAAAAAACACTAAGATAGCTAATAAATAGGAAGAGAAAACCTAGGTACCAATTCTATCACAAGGGCATTATAATTCAAGAAGTATAGAGAAGACAAGAGAAGAGAAAAGCAAAGTTAGTACAAAAGAAAAAAGCTAAAAATAAAAAAGATATGAAAGAGAAAGCATCTGAAAGAAAAGTAGTACAAAGAAAAAATGTGATAGGAAATACTATATCAAGGGAGAGACTTGTGATGACCACTAACTCTAGGTGTAAGCATACACCTCATAGCAATATGTTACTTCTTATTAATGAAGATTATATTATTATTGTCTTGTAGGACACTCCCAGAAGTTGGTAGTGTAAGGGCCTCTATAGTTGGCATACTTTACAGTATACTATATGCAGGTCTTATAACCCTTTTATTATTAGTCAGCAAGGAGAGGATATCATTGTCTTTGTATACAGGGTAGCAGAATATGTCAGTATAATTGCATTTGTATATATATATACAGCAGGTATTATTGATTTCTTTACATCTAGGATAGGGATGTGTATGTTTCTAGTAATAATTGTATTAGATAATAGTAGAGGAGTATCATAGAATTCAGGTAGTATGATTTTGGTTTTAAAAGAAAACTCCTTTTTAGGCTAAAAGAGAGGCATTTTTTGATGGTATTTCGATAATGATACTGGTAAACTGGGAGTCATTTGGTTAAGTAGATTAGGCTTTAAAAGCCTTGTAGTAGTAGGATAAACTTGTATAGAATAGAAGATTTCTTCTTAGAGAATTTTTTACACCCTACTAGAGGAAATAGGATATAAAATAACAGTAATGGGAAAAACCATATAATTCTTGGGGAATTGTTTTAACTCTTTTTCTAGGAGTCCTATCTTTAGTAGTAGAGAGCACAAGAGAATCTATGAGGGCTTGTGTAGGGATTTTATTAATTATGATATAGGAATTAATAGGGGAGAGGTGGAAGTCTTCAAAGCTATCATCATAGATAGTAGTGATGAGGATTTTTATATTATTAAAGAAGGGGACATAATTGGTAGCAGGGTATATAGGGGGATTTGAATAGTGATATAGCTAATTTATTTAATATTGACTTTTAGCTTCACATTTTTAGGTATAAGCTTAGTAGAAATAATATTATCTAGTTCATATAGGAGCTAAAAGGCTTTTTGTATAGAGTTCTTAATAGGACTAGGGGTAGACTTTGCAGTAAAGAACTGCTATTAGTTTTGAGGGTAGATCTTCTTTTATAGAGGAGAGGGAGGGGGGTATATAGTAGCTTTAGGATACAACATTTAGATTTTCTTTCCTTTATCTTTTTGATTAGGGTTTTTAGCTAGGGGAGGGTAGGCTTTACATTGTTAAAGGTAAGATTAGAGGGGAATTCTTAGAGGAAGGGCAATGTGTTGAATAACTGGGGGGGAATAGGCTTTACAGTGATATTTACTACCACTGCTTTAAGTTATAAAAGCTCACCTATGATATTATATAATTTGAGGTTGAGGATAGTGAATATACTAAGGAGAGTTTATATGATAAGAGATTCTTCAAAGGAAACCTTTTGTAGCCCTTATAACTATATATTTTATTATTAGTTTCCTAGAATATATGAATAGTATAGGTAGTATATTTAAAGTAGGATAGAAGAGAGGTATCTTTTCCAAGGATAGTAGATAGGTGCTTAGAAAAAGTGAATAACTCAAAGTGCTGAGGATGGGGAGGCTATTGGGAGAAGGTTACAGAAGTTACAGTAGGAGGAATATCTATGTTTATAGGGACATCCTCTTAGGGAGACTACAAAGGTGGCTAAGAGGTAGGCAAGAGATCATAGGTATAAACAGAATTATTATAACTAGGCAAGGTAGATATTAAGTGTATATGACCTATCTATATAATAGTGTCTAATGGGACTTGCAATTAGTACTAGGCAAGGTAGATATAGGTTGTACAAGGTAATTATTAGAGATAAATGGCTAGTCTATTATCAGGAAGACTCATAACCAAGGGCTAAGATAAGAATCTTAGCTAGTAGAGATTAAGGATAAGATACTGAAAAAGTAGCAAGCCTTACTAACTTAATACTACTTAGTAAGAAGGTAGTAGTAGGGTAACAAGCATAAATAAACTTGGTACTACCTGTTATATTAGGTGTATCTTAGGATAGCTCAGTGAGCTTACAAGTGTAACTCATTAAGGTGTATTACTGAGTAAACTTATATATCTTAACATATAAGTCTAGATCTACAAATAAAAACTCTGTACATCAAGGAGAAGAAAGAAGAGAAGTAAAGTTTAAGAGTAAGAACAAATATATTCTTAAGGGTCATAGCTAGCCTATAGACTAAAGAGAGAAGGAAGGAAAGGTCTTTGATTTCCCTACAACTATATAAGGTACTATGGTAGGGCATTTACATACAACTAAGTACAGAGACATAACTATAGCCCTTCCCCATAAGCAAACCTAAAGATAAAAAGAAATCCTCTGCTAACTTATACTGAAAAAAGGAAATGCAGATAACTATGTACAAAATCTGACTAGGAAAAAGCAATCACTCAGCAAACCTTAAAACAATAAAAGAAAAACCTCCTATATAGACTACATGACTGAATGAATATAAAAGAGAAGAGAGAAAGAGAAATGAACAAAAACTCCTCTACACTTTACCAAAGTGAAAAGACATAAGTTCTATTATAGCAAGAAATAAAAACAAAGTAGAAAGAAGAAACTAAACTCCTCCTATGGTGGAAGACTTATCCTTCTAGTTAGATTCAGCTAGTTTAGCCTAGATTATGGTCATGTAGATGGGATCATTTAGTTTGTATGGTCCTTCGCAGTTTGTACACTAGAGTATGGTATTCTCATAAGTGAAGCCCTTGGGTTGTTTATAGTCAGTGGCACTACAAATATGCTTAGAGATTATGTGGTGGCCTGTATATAGGTATTAGTATAGAGGGGAGTGATAATTTTAGACAGAGTATCTGAACTTTAAGTAGCAGGAGCATTGGGTATTGGCACTGAAGGGGATATACTTCATAGTTCGATGGGTCTTGTTAAGGATTGTGAGACCCTTGAAAATATAGGTCTCATTGTTGTTATTAATAATAGTGATTATAAGGGAACTGTGATTCAGTTTGTTAATTTGTACACTAGATATTAGCAAGTATAGGGTCATTGTGAGGGTAACACCAGAGTTGTAGCATTATATCTCTTAGCAAAGACATGACTTGTGTCCAACACTGTTAAGGTCAGTGGTACTGGGAATAGCATAGATGATGTAATTCTTCCATATATAGTTGTGATTAATGCCCTTGACTTCGCTAAACTCGCTAACTCCTTTAGTAATAATAGGTCAGTAGGTAAGGATGGTAGTAGTAGTGACAGTTTCCATAGTAGTAAGAACAAGTGTGGTGGGGTTATTGTTGCAACATCATTATATGCATAAGAAAGATAGAGCTTTAGCTTCATCTAGGGCTAAATTAACATAGTCGTAGATTAGGATATGAGTGTTCTTGCTAAAGGCTAATGGTTCTTTAATATCAATAATAATTTCTCGGTTGTAGCAGGTAGGGTAGTATAGGAGGGCAAGCAGGGTAGTTAGGAGGAGATCCTTTTACATGACCTAGCCACTCTTCTTCTTTCGTTTTTTTAATACAACTTGTACCTAGGTTTGAGCATCCTAGGCTTATTGCAGGGTAGAGAGAGAGGTAGAAGTGGTAGCAATCGAGTGTAACTTCCTGAGGTCTTTCGCAGTCACTTTTTATTGTTTTTATATATCCTTAATGGACTCAAAGACTTTAGGGTAGGTGGGCAAGGCCTAAGTGACAGGTGCTACAGTCTCAGGTATAGGTAGGCGTAGTTTTAACTCTAGGGCAGCAACTCAGTTAGCGAGGTCTACCTAGTCAGCAATAATAGTGTCAAGTTTCATGTGGACAATATTGAGTGAGAGTTTGATTTTAGGGAGGTCTTCTGCAAAGAAAGTGAGGAGGTTGTTGGTGTTGTATATAACTACTACATAGGCTCTAGCCTAGGTTGTTCCTAAGAAGATATAATCTTCTTTACCATTGTAGCCTAGCTAAAATTAGTGTTTAGTAGGTCCTCCAAGATTTTCTTGAGTGCTCTGACTTGCTCGATAGCCTGAGGTATTAAGGAATTCGAAGAGGAACTTATAGCAAAGTAGAGGCACGGAGGGGGGGGGGAAGAGGTATAACTTAACATCGCTTGAAGGGTGGGGATAAAAGGCTCTTAGTGTTGAGGTCTTAAAGTTTTGGTAGGGTAAAGTGGTTATGTAGTGGATACTGGAGAAGGAAGGAAAGGACTTGATCTTCCCTCAGATCACTAATATATGGACAGGGCATTGAACAAACTGAATTGCATATGACATAGTTGCATAATACAGGAGTGAATTCCATAAGTACTATCAGGGTAACCCTTCATATGGCCATTGAGGTTATCAGTTGCATTCACTTATATAGACTAAACTAGTGATTAGGTAACCATGTATAGTCTAGGAAACTCGCTTACACTACAAAACCCATAACCAACTGGGAAATCTTAGTATTTTAGGAGTAATACAAGAGGGATTTGAACCTACAACATTGAGCATTACTGCATAATGATACTAGGACAGCTATACCACTAAACCATCCTCACCATAAGAAGGAAGGAAAGTGAAATATATTTCCCTAAACTATAGTTTTACATATAACCCATCCTCTAGCAGGGCATTTACACTTAATTAAAAGCAAAGACATAACAAAAGGAGAGAAGATAACTCACTCAAACTGCCTAAAAATAAGTCAAAGTTACTCTACCTACTTATTCTGATAAAGAAGCCTTGAAGCAAAAAGAAGAAAAAGAAAAAGAAAAAGAGGAGAAAAAGAGAAGCAAGATAAAACAGAAGTAAGAAAAAAGAAAATTCCCCTCACTACCCTATCCTAAGACCTCTCTCTTCCACTGCTTATGCTTCTTTATGTCCTCCTCTTTTCTATTATCACTGTTAGGGGTTTTGGCAGGATCTTAGCCTAGTCTAGTGGTTTGCTAATTCCTTTTTCCATGACTTTTTTCCATAGGTTTATGTCTTTGTATAGGATATATTCTAGGTCCTTTCCCTGGTAGGGTTGTTATCTAAGGTCTTACATTATACTGCATTTCATCAGGTAGTGCTCTATGCTCTGAGGTTAACCACATAGGTAGAAATTGTTTTCTCAGTTGAAGTAGAGGAAGTTGGGGATGTAGCAGTCGCCTATTTGAAACTGCAAGGCCCTTGCCACTTGGTCCTTATTTAGTGTCATGTAGGGGTCAACTTTCTTTTCTATTAGTTTTCTAGTATAGGTTTTAAACTTCTTCTAGATCCTGTCTTTAGTTTCCTATTAGATGGTTAACTTAGTCATTTCCCTTTTGACCTTCTTCATTTGTTTAGGATGCTTTTTTGATAATTTGGTCTTTGCTAGCTGGTCTATAACTACATTCCCTTCTATTCTGGCATGGCCTATGACCTACTGCAGTTTTACTTAGATTCCTCTATTTTTCAACTTTAGGTTTAGGTCAAATATTTCTTTTGCTGACTTTTGGATAGGGGGATAGGAATGGGTTGGCTACTACTATAAGCACTACTTAGGAGTCTGACAATATTTAGACTTTTCAGATGTACTTTCTTTCCCAGGTCCATTTATACACTTTCTGTAATGCTGTCATAATTCCTTCTAGTTCTTTATCGAAGACTTATACCTTGGGTCCTAGTACCTGTACTTCTCTTCCAACTTCCTTATAGTCACTGTACATGAATACTGCTATTCCTACTTAGCTGTTGTCATCTAGTTTTGATGCATCTATAAAAATAGCTAGTTCTGTATTGTTGAAAGTTCTTGGCTAGGTGGAGATTGTTTCATCTTTTTCTAGGAATTTTGCTAGATCTAGCCTTCCTATGGCATCAATAAGACACAGTCACATCTACTATATGAGGTTGTAGCTTATAAAAATCTGGTTCCCTATGCTTTCTCTTATTGTTCCTATAAGTGAGTCGATTTGGAGTTGTCTTAGCATTGGCTAAGCTGATGTTTTGAGTCTCCAAAATGGGGTTCTGATTGGGGTTTATCTGTCTCAATTTCTCCCTATCATGTTTAGGATCCTGTGGTAGTTTAGGTAGGTTTTGTCTATGGTGAGCATCCCTGCTCCATAGTATACCTAATATCGCTTTACCTATAGTACTACTAGGGGGATTTTTGCCTCTATTAGGCTTTTCTTTCCATCGGTGGACTTGTGCATCCTATACACCCAATTTACTCCTACTACTAGCACTCAGTCTAGGGTTGCAAACACTCCCTTAGTGACCTTGTGAGGGTGGAAGGTATCTGCTCTATACATTAGAGAGGGTATGACTACTGCTCTAAGTAGTTTCAGTACCATGAATGTATTTAGACTGCTGGTTCATAACAAGAGCTATTGTAGTCAGCTGAGGGCATTTATGGCTACTCCTGCTCTATATTGGCAGTGTTGTTTGTATCCTTTATTCGTAACCATAATGACTCCTAGGTACCTTAGGGTTAGGTAAAGGGGGGGGGAATTTATTTTATTTTATCTTTAAGACCCCAAATGGGTCATATTATAGAACCTCCCTATACAGCTAGTATAATCTATGAAGGAGGTAAAAAGATAGCTGGCTTAAGGCTGGTATTGCAAAGGTCTACAAGTTAAAATACATGTTTTTTTCCTGAATCCTCCTTCCTTATACACTAAAAACTCAAGAAGAAATAGGGCAGAAATTAGAGAGTAGCAGGGAGAGAAACACTCTAAAGCAAGAAATGCAACTGGCAGAAAACTCAGCAATCTAGAATATTATAATTAGTAGAAAGACTTTAAGTGATAACCAAAAGAAAAGTATATAGAACCTCTTTCCCATCTCTAGTGAGGTAAACCTTATAATAACTAGAAGGGATCAAGGTATAATCATTAAGCACTAACCAAAGAAAAGGGAAAGAGAAGAGATAAAAGAGAAAAACACAAGCCAATCTTACAGTAATTTTACACCAAGGGAATAATAGAAGTACAAAAGAGATGAAATACTGATAGGCCATAAGTCTCTATTCCCTCTTCCATCACAGCATGTAGGTTCTCCACTAACTTGTTATTATCAGTTATAGCTTTCACATATTCAGGGCTGAGTGGGTTATTAGTGGGGTATCCAGTATCGTAATTATCACACTTAAGTACTATATAGTTGCATTGTCATCCTTTGCATTTGCACTCTGAATTGCTATAGAAGTAGTCAAAGATAGTGTAGGGTCTAGTACATAGGTAGCAGTAGGCTGAGAAGGTGCAATTCAGTTAGTGATGACCAAAGTAGCAAAAGTGGGAGTACTAGGTAGTCTTCAGGAAGGCAATGTAATAGTCAGTTCATTGATTCTTAGTGAGAATGGTTAGGCCTTGTAACATAGATTAGTGGTTGTTGTTTACCACAATAGTGATGACAATTGAAGAAGGGGGTTTGTCAACCAGCTTGTCTATGGATGCAAACCAGTGATAGGTTTAGGTGTGAATAACTCTATAGTTATATGTCTTGATCTCCTTTTGAATAAGCAATACGTGTTCATACTTAGAGCTGTTAAGGATAGGGGTTGGCACATTTTGCAGGTATTCAGTAGGTAGTATACTTACTTATCTATTGCTTTAAGAAGTGGTACTGGTCTTAACATTTCTTGTTTACTAGTTTCTGTGCACTAAAGGTTTTGAAGGTTAAAATCTCCTATTCATATTTATTTAGTTTATATGAAGATTAGATCCTACTCTTTGGAAAGCTTTGTAGTAGAGGGAGGTATATGTTAGAGATGTTAAGGTAGTTAGTTTTGTTGAGAAAAATTCTCATTATTTTTATGTCACCTTCAGTATTCCTTTTAAGAAAGTGCTTAAGGGGGGATACCTTAAGGATGTATATGGCTACCATAGTTCTTATGCTCTAGCTAGGGTAGAAAGAGTGGTAAGACTAGTGTAATAGGGATATATTATTATATGTTAGGGGTTCTTAGATTGCCTACCCTTGCTACTAGCCAGCAGTCACTGAAAGCTTGCTTCAATGAACTTGAAGCTATTACTACCTGCAATGCCACTGCCATAGCCTCAGCTAAGGCAAACCCTACTGAAGTTAACCTTGCTCTCTCTGAATCTATAAAAAAGCTATGGTCAGAAATGTCTAAAACTGCTAAGCAGTGAAGAAGATTTCTTCTTCCCTCACCTCCTTCCCTACTCCTGCTATGCTACCTATAGTATCCCCTACTACTGATGCTACCTAGGCTTAGGTGGTGAAAAAAAATGAAGGCAAGGCCCTAGCCATGCCCTAACCATCGACTGCTACTACCCTGCATACCCTGAAGTACCTGACTAAAGGCGAGTAAGAAATAATTGTTAATCTTGAGTGAGAGATCCCTGAGTTCAACCCTATTGCTATTTAGGACACTGTTAATGCTGCTTGAGTCCACAAGAAAGCCCCCTCTGCTTGCCAAATTTGATCCATCTACAAGGCTAGAGCTAACAACATATTCCTCTCTGTAATAGAGAATAAAACTACATAATAAGTCCTTGCCTACAAGCTAACCATTAAACAATCTATCCACAAGTTCTTCCCTACCACCACTGGCCTATACTAGAACTTCCTTCATAAGAAGTACATAGTGCACAATGTGCCAACCCAGGTCCTCAACACCTCTGAGTTCGAGTATATGTTGCTTATTGGAAAGGAGATTGAGATATTTAACTAAGTTTTTGTACTTACCCAAACCTCCTGCTGGTTTGCTTCAAAGGATAACTTTGTTGGCAAACCTGCCTCCTCTATTATCATCACAGTTATGGTGAATAACAACCATTACTGCATCTTGTAAGGCCTAACCATCTTCAATAAAAATCATCAGACCAATCCCTACATTACCTTTTCTAAGGCTACTCATTACTCCCACTGTTACTACTTTAGTCATCACCAACTGAAGTGCACATTCTCTCCCTGCTGCCACCTATATACCAGACCCTATACTATCTTCAAATACTTCTGTGGCAATATAGAGTGTAAACCCTGTGGACAACAATGCAATCATATAGTGCTTAAATGTGCCAATTGAAATGCTGCCTACACTGCCAATAATCCCCTTTGCCCTGTTTATTTGCAAGCCGTGGCCAATAATAACAAGCAAGTAGAGAACCTGTATACTGTGATAGAAGAGGGAATGGAGACTTAGGGCCCCTAGACATTCCCCATCTTTTTCCACTTTTCTTGTTCCCTTTATGTAAGAGTTTTGTAAGTTTGGCTTGTGTTTTCTCCTTAGTCCTAGTGTTCCTTCCCTTTCTTAGGTTAGTAGTCTTTACTCATACCCTGATCCCTTCTAGTTGTTATAAGGTTCACCTTACTGGAGATAGGAAAGGGGTTCCCTAGGCTTTTCTTTTGTTCTTCGCTTAAGCTTTTCTGCTATTTTATATACTAGGTTATTTGTGTTTGCACCAGTCACATTTTCTTTTGGAGTCTTTCTTCCCCTGCCATTCTTTACTCTTCACCCTATCTCTTCCTTAGTTTATTATGTGTAAGTGAGAAGGATTTGGGAACAAACCTGTATTTTATCTTATAAACTATAGACTTCACTACTGACCTTAAGTCAGCTATCCTTTTACCTCCATCATAGCTTTACATAGCTGCACGCTGAGGTTCTTTTTAGATAACCCCTTCAGGGTTATAAAGATAAAATAAAATGAAGTTCCCCCCCTCCCTAGGTTTATAGATTGCAACTGCATAAACTATAGCAGCAGAAATTTAATTCCTTTAGTTACTATTTTATAGACAGGGTATATACACTTAATTAAGAGCAAAGACATAGTCAGTGTCATACTCGCTCAAACCCCGCGCTGGCTCGCTTTGAAGGACAAGCTCATCGGCAAGCCTGCCTCCTCCATTATCATCACTGTGGTGGTGAACAATAACCATTACAGCATCTCCCAGGGCCTGACCATCCTAAACAAGAACCGTTGGACCGACCCCTACATCGCCTTTTCTAAGGCTACCCAGTGCTCCCGCTGCTGCCGCTTCGGTCATCATCAACTGAAGTGCACATTCTCCCCCCGCTGCCGCATCTGCGCCGGACCCCATGCCATCTTTGAGCATTTCTGTGGCAATACAGAATGCAAATGCCGAGGACGACAATGCGAACATACAGTGCTTAAATGCGCCAATTGCGATGCCGCCCACCCCGCTAACGACCCCCTCTGCCCCGTTTATTTGCAAGCTTTGGCCGATAATAATAAGCGAGTGGAGAACCTGCGTGCTGTGATGGAAGAGGGAATGGAGACTTAGGGCCCCTCGATTTTTTCATCTGTTTTCCTACTTCTGTTGTTCCCTTTGTGTAAGAGTCTTGTGAGCTTGGCTTCCGTTATCTCCTTTGTCTTTTCTCTTTCTCTTTTTCTTAGGTTAGTGTTTCTCGCTTGTACCTCGATTCCTTCCGGTTGTTGTAAGGTTCGCCTCGCTGGAGATGGGAAAGGGGTTCCCTGGGCTTGTCTTTTTCCTTTTCGCTTAAAGTCTCTCTGCTGTTTTGACGTACTGGGTGGACGCTTTTGTGCCGGTCGCGTTTTCTTTTTTTGAAGTTTGCTTTCCCCCGCCGCTCTTTCCTCTCCGCCCCGTTTCTTCTTTAGTTTATTGCGTGTAAGCGAGGAGGATTCGGGAATAAGCCTGTATTTTATCTGTAAACCGTAGGACGCGCTACCGACGTTAGGTCAGCTATCTTTTACCTCTATCATAGCTTGACATAGCTGCAAGCAGAGGTTCTTTTAGACAACCCCTAGCGGGGTCGTAAAGATAAAATAAAATTGAATTTCCCCCCCCCCAGCAAAGACATAGTCATATACATATGAGCATTCAGGATATACATTTATCAGCTAAGTGCTATTAGGGTAACCTTTATATAACCTATAAACTAAAGCAGAAAGTGCTCTTCCTTAGTCACTATATGTATGGATAGGGCTTTTTACTCAATTAAGAGCTATCACTAGTCATTTACATATAAGCATCAGGTATGTACATTTATTCAGCATTTATGAACTATAGCACTAATTGTTACCCCTATTGGTTACTATTGTATATACAGGGCATGTACACTCACTTAAGAGAAAGAATGTAGTCACATACATATAAGCGATATTCAATAAGTACTATTATTATAACACCTTATATAGCCTCTATAGGGGGCACAATTCATGTTATTTTATCTTCATGACCCTGAAGGGGTTGTCTAAAAGAACCTCTACATTTAGCTATACAGAGCTATGATAGAGGTAAAAAGACAGCTGACTTAAGGTCAGTAGTACAGTCTATAGTCAAGATAAAATATAGGTTTATTCCTAAATCCTCCTTACTAACACACAATAAACTAAAGAAGAAATAGGGCAGAAGGTAGAGAATGGTAAGGGGGAGAGAATATCCAGAAAAGAAGTACAACTGGCAGAAAGCCTAACTACCTAGTATGTAATACTTGTAGAAAAACTTAAGTGAGATTGAGATAAGAAAAGCCCATGGAACCCCTTTTCTATCTCCAGTAAGGTAAACCTTATAGCAACTAGAAGGGATCAAGGTAGAAGAGAAAAACACTAACCAAAGAGAAAGGAAATAGAAAAGGTAAAGAAGAAACTACAAGCCAATCTCATAAAACTCTTACAATAAGGGAACTACAAAAGTAAAGAATGAGATGAAAATACCGAGGGGCTATAAGTCTCCATTCCCTCTTCTATCATAGTATGTAGGTTCTCTACTCACTTGTTATTATTGGCCAAAGCTTGTAAATAAATAGGGCAGAGGGGATCGTTGGCAGGGTAGGCAGCATCGCAATTGGCATACTTAAGTACTATATAGTTGCAAGGTTGTCCTTTGCTTTTGCACTCTAAGTTACTATAGAAGTGCTTGAAGATGGTGTAGGGTCCAGTACAGATGTGGCAGTGGGGGAAGAATGTGCACTTCTATTGATAATGACCAAAGCAACAGTAACAGGAACATTATGTAGCCTGATAGAAGGCGATGTATGGGTTAGTCCAGCAGTTTATGTTAAGGATGATCAGACCTTACGAGATGCAATAGTAGTTATTATTTACCACTATAGTAATGATAATCGAGGAGGTAGGTTTGCTAATGAGCTTATCCTTTGAAGCAAGCCAGTAAGGGGTTTAGGCAAGTACACTATCATGGTTAAATATCTAGATCTCCTTTCAGTGAAGTGATATATACTTGAACTTGGAGGTGTTGAGGATAGGAGTTAGCATATTATGCACGATGTACTTCTTGTACAAGAAGTTCCAGCAAAGTCCAGTAGTAGTGGGGAAGAATTTGCATTAAGCTTCCTTGATGGTCAGCTTATATACAAGTACTTGTGAGGCAGTAGCATTCTCTATAACAGATAGGAAATTGTTGCTAGCTGTACCCTTATAGATAGAGTGGATATGGTAAGTAGATGGGGCCTTCTCCTCCACCAAGGCAGAGTTGATAGCATCCTAGACAGCAATGGGGTTGAACTTAGGGACTTCTCCCTTAAGATTAATGATGATCTCCTGTTCTTTTTTGGTAAGGTACTTCAGGGTAGGAGTAGTTATAGCAGTTAGTTGTAGCTTAGCTAGGGCTTTGCCTTTGTTTTTCTTCACCACATATGACCAGGTAGAGTTAGTAGTAGGGGGTGCCACAAGTGGCATAGCAGGAGTAGGGAGGAGAGGGAGGAAGAAATCTTCTTCACCACTTTCATAGTTTTAGATGTTTCCCCTCATATGGCCTCAACAAACTATAGTAATATAGTATTAACTTATATATTAAATATACATGTTGTAGGGGGGGGTAATTCATTTTATTCTTTATGGTCAAGTAAGTGACTATCTACAAGAACATCCTCATGCATCTATGTAAAGCTATGAAGTAATAAGAAAACCTCTCCTCTGTATAGAAAAGTAGCGCAAAAATATACATGTTGTAATGAACTATAGTCATATACTTTCCTATTTGTGATATCTTCATTACCTTCTCTATCTTATATCATTGTTGTTGAGAATTCCATATTATAAATTATAAATTATCACTTGTTCATGTATTGTTACTCATGTTAAGCTGTCTGCCTTACAGAGGTTATGAGAACAGTGTTTATATTAAATGACATAAAGGAAAAGGTTATGTGGATAAAACAGGTTTTAAAGAGACTACTCTAGAAGGGAGGCAGTGCTCTTTACATTTGGTATAGAAAGAAGGAGAAATCTGTATAGTCATATATTTCTCTACTTTTTTCTTATATAAGGATAGTCTAGTGGTATAGCTGTCCTATTGCCATTGTACTGCAATACACAATGTTATTGGTTCAAATCCCACTCATCTCATTCTATACTATGAATTCCTGGTTGATTGTGGGTTTTATAGCTTAAGCGAGATTACCCTGACTATGCAAGGTTAACTAATTATTGGTTCAGTCCTTGTAAGCAAATGCGACTGATGACCTCAATAGCTGTATGAAGGGTTACCCTAATAGTGCTTAGTAAGATCGGTCCTATATATATAGCTATATCTTTGCAATTAAGTTTATGCATATGTCCTATCTATACTATAGTGAACTGAGGGAGAAGTATATCCTCTTCTTTTTTCTTAGGGGTAAGGGTAAGGTCTAGTAGTATATATACTCTGGTAGCCATTGTACAGTAATAGGTAATATTGTAGGTTCAATTCCTACTTACCCCTTGCTATACCACAAATTACTAGTTGGTTCAGGTTTTTAGCTTCAGTAAATTTCCCCACCTGTACAATAGTCCTAAGAAGGGTAATCAGTGATTTAACCTAAGGTCACTTAGTAAGTTAAGCCTGTTGTTATATCTCTCATAAGTGAATGTAACTAATGACCTCAATAGCCATATGAAGGGTTACCCTAATAGTGCTTAGTGAGAATACTCCTATGTAATGTGAATAGGTCATATGCTCATAATCAAGTATAACTTCCCATCCATATAATAGTGATCGAGGGGAAGATAAAATATGCTTCTTTTTTCTTACTATATAAAGGGTTACCATCATAGCACTTATTGAAGTTCACTCCTACATGTGTAGCTATATCATACTGCCTTAATTATACTAGTATGCCCTATCTGTATCATAGTGACTGAGGGAGGACACTATCCTCTTCTTTTTTCTTTACCATATGAAGGGTTACCTAGATGGCACGTAGCAAAATCACTCATATGTATATGGTAATGTCTTTGCAATAAAGTTTGTATATGCCCTGACTGTACAATATTAGATTGAGGGAGAAGCAAGTCATCTTCTTTTTTCTTGTCTATATAAACTGTTACCCTAACAGCACTTAGTGAAGTTCACTCCTATGTATATAAAATGATGATGATGATTCATTATTTATTTTCTAAACTACTCTTTGTAGCGTACAAAAGAATCTGCATAAAGTCCAAGACTATGGCATACCTAAAAGAAAAGAAAGGAACAAACTAAAGAAACTACCTATTCAAACAAACATCTGAAAAAACAGGCAAAGCTAAATGATCAGAAAAAGCAGGTACCGACGTTACCTCCACCATAAATCCACCATCACTAGATAAGGGGGAAATGGAAATAGGAGAGATGTATAAAGAAGAAGCCACCGATGGTCCTCCTATGTATATAGTTATATCATAGGATCTTAATTGAGTAGTACACCCTACCTGTCCTCAGTAAATGGTAAGAAGAAGCAATCCTCTTCGTTTTTCTTTTCATGCTTGCCAACCTTCTTACCTTGCCTAGTTTTAAAAGTTCTCATCGCTAAAAGAACCTATCAATAACCTTTAAGTGATATTAAGTCATGCCTATTCTACCCCCCCTCCCCCCTACTGCTCCTTTTCTATTTAACTTCCCAAGGACCCCTCCTACCCCCCTAAGTCATACAATAGGTGGATGCACTCAAAAAGATTCAAGAAGACCTACAACATTCTGAGTTTAGACAACTTTTACGTTATAATGCCACTATAGACAGTACCTTTAAAGGAGCCTCCTTCACTGGAGAACAGATAGTTCAGATGATTAATAACTCCAACCTGGTTAATTTCTTTATAAGAAACCTCCCTGCCATTCACCAGTCACTGGCTTCTATCTAGATGACCCTCTCTACCATTGCTACTACCTAGGTAGACCCCAGTAACTGAGTTGCCACCACTGAGTCACAACTACCCCTGCCTATAACTATAGTGCCAATGCTCCTAGCTAATAGCCTACCTATTCCTGCTGAAGTCCTTGAGTCCCTCAAGGGTATTCAAAAACAGTAGAAAGTGACTGCAAAGAACCTCAGTAAACTTCGTATGATCATATCCTCCTCCACTGCTCCCCCCCTCCTACAACAAACCTAGGATACCCAAACTTAGGCCTAGGTTGTTTCTAAAAGGTAGAAGAAGAAGAGTGGTACAGTCACCTAGAAGGACCTCCTACTGACTACCTCTCTTCCCATCCTACACTACCCTATACAATGTGACCATAAAATTATTGTCAATATCAAGTAAAACTTGGCCTTTAGTAAAGATACACATATCAAAATCTATAACTAAGTGAAATTAGCATTGGATGAAGTTATAGCCCCTTCTTCCTTATCCATCTAGATATGCTAAAACAATAACCCCACCACTATTGTTCTCACTATAATGGAGACTATTAAAGCCACCACCATACTTACTTACTACTCTATTATCACCAAGTCTATTGGTGAGTCCTCTAAAGTCATGGGCATCAACCAAAAGTACACATAGAAGAAGTACATCATCTATAGGATCACCAGTGCCACTGACCTCAAAACTATAGGACAGATGACTCAACTCTGACAGGAAATTGAGTACTACAACTATGGTATCACCCTTACTATAACCCTTTACTAGCTTAACTCTAGCACTAATATTAACAAACAAAACCATAGCTCACTCGTGGTTACAGTTATTGACAACAGTAATGTAGCCTATATTCTAAAAGGTCTCACAATCCTCAAAAATCCTCAATATACTGTTAAGTATATCCTATTCAGTACTGATATATAATGCTCCTGCTGCTTGAAGTTTGGACATCCTGTCTAGAACTACCAGTCCCCTCCTAGCTAGGGATTTTCCACCAGCACCCATAATATTTCTAAATATACCTATGGTGTTGCTGATTGCAAGCAGCTGAAAAGTGTTACCTGCAAGAACATAGTCCTCTAATGCACTAATTGTGAAGGCCTACACAAAGTGAATGACCCTATCTATATGACCTTGATCCTAGGCTAAGATTATGGAGGGTAATAGAAAGGAAAAGTCTACCACTATAGGAGGAGTTTAGTTTCTTTCCTCTACTTTATTTTTATCTTTACTATATAGGACTTAAGTAAATTCATTTAGGTAAAGTGGGAAGGATTTTACAACATTTTCCCTTCTCTTATTTCTTTTATTATAGTATAGTCACATTTCCTATATTGGGGGTTTTTCTTTCTTTGCTTCAAGGTTTACCTAGCAATTGTTTTTACCTAGTCAGCTCTTGTATATAGTTGTCTACATTTTCTTTCTTTGGTATTAGTACTCGGAGGATTCCTTTAGGTTTTAAGGGGGAATGATTATTGGTTATGTTCAGAGACTTGATTGTGTATAAACACCCTGCTGTAACACTTTAGGTAGTTGTAAGGAATTTATAGACTTCCTCTTTTTTCTTCTAGAGGATAGAAAAGATGTAAAACTATAGTATAGGGAATAAATAATCATCTTCTTTTTTGTTTAGGGCAAGGATAGTCTAGTGGTATGGCTGTACTAGTGTCATTGTATAGTAATATTCAATGTCATATGTTCAAATCCCACTCTTGTCACTCCTGAAATAGTATGATTTCCTAGTCAGTTGTAGGTTTTGTATTGTTACCAAGTTTTCCCTGACTATATATGGTTGCCTAATCACTGGTTTAGTCTATGTAAGTGAATATGACAGATGACCTTAATAGCTATATAAAGAGTTACCTTAAAAGTGCTTAGCAATTTCGCTCCTATATTATACAAGTATATCATATACAATTAAGTTTGTATGATTCCCTGTCCATATATCAGTGATCTGAGGGAAGTCCAAAGCCTCTTCATTTTTCTTCTTGTCTCTACCATTTATTAGGTGTAAAGGCCCTACTAGTAGATAGATAATATGTAAAACTTTATAGTCAGGAAATTCAAATCTTCCTTTTTCTTTATCCTACTCCTACTCCTCCTCAACACCATAAAATGTTATCGTGAAAATGTTTTCTTATTCAAAAATAATCATCTCTTTCTCCAAAAATCCCATTGCCCCTTATCTTATTCAATCACTACCTAGCCCTCAGATAGAGGTTATGTTATGGACACTGGTAGTGGTCACATCATTAGTACCTTAGATAATGCGCTATAATAGAGGTTATGCTTATATTATCAACATGTGAGTATGCTATCTCTATTCCTTCACTATTGTGTTAAGCACTCTGGAGACAATCCTCTATCACATGACCTTATAGCATGGTATGGTATGGTATGACTTAGCTATTAGCCCTAAATAGGTATAGGATGTCAGCCCTATGGTTACTATATGATTAGCTATTGGTATGATACAATATTAGCCTAGTCTGCTATAAGGTCATGATTGGGTAATCAGACTCATATCATGAGAGACTAGCACTAAATATGAGTGTAGCCTATGGGAGTATTAGGCAATCATAGTTAAATTAAGTACTAATCACATCCTATCCTTTCCAGACTCTTCTATAGGTATCGGTGATTAGGAATCAAAGGATGGTCTATATTGTGGAATAGTTCTTTGGGTTTCTATTTCCTTTATCATCTCTTTATCATCTTATGTAAAGGAAGGGTATTTAAGCATGTGGGTCTTTCTTGTCTTGTTCTTAGAAAAGTATAAAGTTAGGGGATAGAGTATATCTTATCTTGTTCTCTCAGGCTCCTCAAGAATCTTGACAACCCCCCTACCTTGGGGTGAAGGTCCTCCTTATCAAGCCTACAGATTGGGCTGGTCTCTCTTTTTACACCTTCCTGACCATGTAAAATGAAGCTTAGCAAGACACTTCTCTTACGATGATACTCGAGATACATTATCGTCCATCTCCACAACTACATAAGGCCTGACCATGTTAATTGAGCAGGTAGAGTAGGTACCCATAGTCAACCCCACTGTGAGTGACATTGCAGTATAGGATTGTACTGCCCTACCATGTCACTTAAGCAAGCCTCCAACTATAAGATACCATTGTAACACTCTCAGAGTTCCTAGGAGGGGTACTCAGGCCCCCTGGAGTGTTACACCTATTGAACCTAGGATACAGCAGTGTCTAACCCCTCTTTTCTCTTGGTCACAGTGTGTGGCCTTTTTCCTTTTCTTTTAGTTAAGTGACTAGACTGCTTGAATAATAGTCCCAAGCAGGGTAAGCAGTGATTAAACCTTATAGACTTCAGGTAACAGTGTTCGGACACCATTTTCTTACAAGCCTGTTGTCGTATCTGTTGGTCTGGTTTATGGTTGGTGGCAGTAGAGGATTTCCTTTGTTCAAAGGGTAATGCATAAAGCAGGAGCAGAGGATTTCTTTCTTTTCAGCTATATCACTCTTTTTATTTCCTCTTTTCATAGCTAAGGGATCCTATTAAGTTAGAGTAATAAGCCATCCTACTATAGGAAGAGTGTAGTTAGCTTTTTAGCTTAGGGAATAGAGTCTCTCTTATCTTGTTCTCTTCCTTCCTTTCTTCTTTAGTACATAGCTACTAGCCTTCCTCTGCAATCACTATTGTGAAAGCCTTTGAGTTATCTTCAAGGCATAAAGAATATATTTGTTCTTCTCTTTCTTCTCTACAAAAGAAGTCTACCCTGTACTTTAGGGAAGATATCCTTTCAGTTAAGCTTTTATTTAGATAAGATATCTGAGTTCAATCAGTAATGTTTGTAAAACGTGCCTGAGGTATCTGGGGGGGGGGAAATTCAATTTTATTTTATCTTTACGACCCTGCTAGGGGTCGTCTAAAAGAACCTCCGCTTGCAGCTATGTCAAGCTATGGCGGAGGTAGAAGACAGCTGACCTAATGTCGGTAGCGCATCCTACGGTTTACAGATAAAATACAGGTTTGTTCCCAAATCCTCCTCGCTTACACGCAATAAACTAAGGACAAGACGGGGTGGAAAGGAAAGAGCGGCGGGGGAAAGTAAAACTCAAAAAAGAAAACGAGACCGGCACAAAAGCGACCACCCAGTACGTAAAACAGCAGAAAAACTTTGAGCGAATAGGAAAAAGAAAAGCCCAGGGAACCCCTTTCCCATCTCCAGCGAGGCGAACCTTACAACAACCGGAAGGAATCGAGGTACAAGCGAGAAACACCAACCAAAGAAAAGGGAAAGTAAAAAGACAAAGGAGAAAATGCGAAGCCAACCTCACAAGATGCTTACACCCAAGGGAACAACACTAGCAAGAAAAAGATGAAACACCGAGGGGCCCTAGGTCTCCATTCCCTCTTCCATCACTGCACACAGATTCTCCACTTGCTTGTTATTATCAGCCAAAGCTTGCAAATAAACAGGGCAGAGGGGATCGTTGGCAGGGTGGGCGGCATCGCAGTTGGCACACTTAAGTACCATATGGTTGTAATGTCGTCCGCCGCATTTGCATTCTGTGTTGCCACAGAAATGCTCAAAAATGGCGTGGGGTCCGGCGCAGATGCGGCAGCGGGGGGAGATTGTGCACTTCAGTTGGTGATGACCGAAGCGGCAACAACGGGAGCACTGGGTGGCCTTAGAAAAGGCGATGTAGGGGTCAGTCCGATAGTTCTTGTTAAGGATAGTCAGGATTTGGGAGATGCGATAATGGTTATTGTTCACCACCACAGTGATGACAATAGAGGAGGCGGGTTTGCCGACGAGCTTGTCCTTTGAAGCGAGCCAGCATGGGGTTTGAGCGAGTATAACACCTTGGTTAAACGTCTCGATTTCCTTGCGGATAAGCGACATATGTTTGATGTCCGAGGTGTTAAGAATGGGGGTGGGCACATTGTGCACAATGTATTTCTTGTGAAGGAAATTCCAGCGTAGGCCGGTAATGGTAGGGAAGAACTTGCGAATAGCCTCTTCGACGGTTGGCTTATAGGCAAGTACCTGTTAGGCGGTGGTGTTCTCCATTACAGAGAGGAAGATGTTGTTAGCTCCAGCTTTTCAGACGGAGCGGATTTGGCAGGCAGAAGGGGCTTTCTTGTCAACCAAGGCAGCGTTGACGGTATCCCAAATAGCGATGGGGTTAAATTCAGGGATTTCTCCCTCAAGGTTAACGATAATCTCTCTCTCCCTCTTGGTAGGGTACTTTGGGGTAGGAGGAGTGGTAGCAGTCGGGGTCAGTGTGGCTGTGGCCTTGCCTTTGTTCTTTTTCACTACCTGGGCCCAGGTAGTGTCAGTAGTGGGGGGCTCCACATGTGGCACAACAGGAGCAGCAGGGGAGGTGAGGGAGGAAGAAATCTTCTTCACCGCTTTGGCAGTTTTGGACGTTTCCGACCGTAGCTTCTTGATGGAATCGGAAAGCACAAGGTCGATTTCGGTGGGGCCTGCCTTAGCTGAGGCCGTAGCAGTAGTGTTGCGGGTGGTGATGGCTTCAAGTTCGTCAAATCGAGCTTCGAGGGACTGTTGGCCAGCAGCAATAGCGGTGACCGCTTCCTGGATTTTGTTGACTGAGGCCAGGAGAGAGGGTAGAGTCTGGGTGTAGAACTGGAGGTCTCTGTATCTAATGTACAAATCTCCGATAAGCGGCGCAGTGTGCATTGAGATAACATCGCCCATTCCAGATTCGTTTTTCACAGCGGGGGAGATGCTGGACGCCTCGAATGAGGCGAACATTGCTTTCATAGTGGTGGCTTCATCCCTTGCCTCTTAAGGGGGGGAATTAAGGGGGGGAACTTGGGGTTTCTTTGAACTTCGTGACATTGTCACGATGTTTGTCGGTGCGTGATAATACTAATAGCTGAGAACTAAAATGTAGGGGGTAGTTTGAAGGTGCGAAGGAGCCTGTGCCTGAGGTATCTTTACTGAGTCTTTACATACCATATAGGGTAATCTGTCACACTATATTCTTTAAAGAATATGGCTTCTTCTTCCAATATCCTGATGCCAGATACATCCTCTCTCGCTCTTATCATAGCTACTTAACTCAATAACCCTTCTTTTCAAATGGTCTACATAACTTATTTGTCAGCCTCCAATGTCTCTATAGATAAGGAGGCCACTATTGATCTCAAGCTGGTGGAGTTAGCCTATGCTAACAAGTACTAGAAGGTGGTTATTGAAAACTACACTGCTACTATATAAGCCCTGCACTAGGCAATAGAATTCCTGGGGGAAGAGCCCTTCAAATAGGCCCTTCAGAATACAGAGGAGGAATTTCACAAGTAGTAGGATGATGTAGCCTCTATCATTTATGCCACTATAGTCCTACACTACACCATCCAGAACCTCTCCCTAAAATGTCCATGGCCTTCCCCCTATTAATAACAAACTTGCTACTCTCTGTAGTTGAACAGATCTAGAACGAGAGGGTATCATTTACCTAAAGGGTGACTGACTATACCAATACCCTGAATAGAGCATATCAGGAGATAGTTATGGGGCTTAACTGCCAACTCGCTAAGCTCTACAAGCAGCTAGCTAATCAGGCCCTGAACCTACTTACCTCCCCTAATGAGTAAATCACTAACTTAATGGCATCCCTAGTAGAAGCTCAAGATAAGGTTGAAGTCCTAGAGTAGGCAGAGGTTCCTCTCTATGCTAGGCTTAGCAAAGTACAAAATAAGGTTCTGAAGTTAAGGGCAGAGAATGAGGCCCTCTCTACTCTGTCTACTTTGAGGAAGGAAGATGTAGTCAAATTGAGGGAGGACCTCATGAAGGCCAACGATGATGCCAAACTGCAGAAGGAGATGTACTACTAGTACAAGGACATTTACAGGTCCATAGTCTCTCCACCCATCTCTAGGGCCTAAAGGGAAGTGATTGACCTCAATGATAGGGCCACCTACATCTCTACTCTGCCACCTTAGCCGAGACAGGCTATCCTATCCTTTCAACTACCCTCTTGACCAGTCTCGATAGTTCCTCCTCCTCTAGGCCCTTTGTATTCTACCTTTTACAGGACCTTCAAGGGGAAAAGGTCCCACCTCCTTTGCTTCCTTTACACCTCCCCCAAGACCTACCTCTGCTCATCTTCTTAGGGAGAGTGATGTGGTTTGAATTGTACAGGAAGCATGATAATAAACTACCCTACTGGTGTTACAGATGACTGTACCCAGTAGTCTACCTAGGTACTAGGACATGCACAGACATTGCTCCAAGTCAACTAGAAGGTATGTTGAAATCTGTGATCACTCTATGAGCTATAGAACCATGTGATGAGTGTTGTCACCACTGAGCTCTGACTAAGCAAGGTGAGGCATAGACAACATGAAATACATGAGATTGGACATACATGAATCGATGACATGACTTGTCACCATAATCTTGTCATGATATACTGATCGGTCATATCATTGGAGGACAGGACTTGAGGAGTCTCTTCTCTGAAAAGTCCTGAACAATCATACTAAACCTTTCTTCGATTCTCCAATCATGAAACTGATCTCCTCTAAGCAATCATGGAAGAATAGGGGAATTTGCAAAAGAATATTTCTATGGGGTTCATTTCATTAATAAAGTTTCTCTATAGCTACTTGGTCGGAATTGGGTATTTAAGAGGGAGCGGACAAGCAATGTATTTTGTTTCTTCTTTTCTCTCTAGCCATTATATCAAGTCTTATACTATCTTTAAGCCTTAAGAATATATTTTGCTATTTACCAATAAATTCTATATATATTATCTCTTGACTCCTTGATAAAGGTTGAAAGTATAAGTAGTTATAATTTGCCGGTTGACATATCTGAGTTCACTCAGTAAGACCCTCTTGCAAAGCTTCTTGTACCTATACCTGTATCTACATCCTCAATAAGTCTCCTATCACAAATGGCACCTCCCTCCAACTGATCAACTCCAGCTCCCCCTCTTATGTCAACTAACTCTTTCAAGGGTCCAGAACCAGCCAATATAGAGAAGTTCTTGTAGAAGGCAGAGGACATAAGGAACTTCATTGACTAGTAGAAGAACTACTTTACCCTCTAGTCATATGCCTTCCCCCATAACTGGATCAAGACCAGGTTTGCTTCCATGTATATGACAGATATAGTGGTAACCTAGTAGAGAGCTAATGCTTAGAGATAGACCCAGCAGAATACCATCTGGGAGGATTTCACTAAAGCAGTGAAAACCTATTTTGGAGCCTTTACTACTAAGCCCTAAGCTATTATAGAGATCATCAATGATAAACAGACCAAGGGCATTCTCTCCTACCTCACCCATATTGAGGCTCTTAATCAGGTCATATAATTTGACTAGGAAGCCTTCAAGTTTTGGGTGGAGATTAGCCTGAAGCAAGATCTCTACCTAGCGATAGCAGCATAGACATAACATGATACCCCTACTGCTGAGTGGCTTTCTAATGTGGTCCAAGTAGGCCTAGCAATGGATGATGCCTAGATGGCCATGTAAGAGTCCTAGAAGGGACATTTGACTAATTAGACCTTATGCCAGTCTACTCCTTCCAAGCCTAAGAAGACATAGGATAAGCATCCCTCAGGGTCCACTTCCTAGGATAAGGGGAAGCTTCCTCAACTGACTAAGGAAGAGAAGGAGAAGGCTAAGAAGAATAAGGCCTATCTGTACTGCTTGTCCAAACACTACAGTGTTAAGGTTTATTACTCAACTTAGAAGTTCTCTATCTTGGTGGTTAAAATTGTATCCTCCTCTAAGAGGAAAGCCAATGATGATGGGAACTCCTCCTCCTCAAAGCAGCAAAAGACATCTGTGGCAAGAGTTGTAAATCTCCTAGATAATTGGAAGGATAGTGATAATATTCCTATGCTGTAAGTGTCCTCTCCCTATGGCATCCTATGCTACCTTTCTTTGTTTTTTCCTTTGTTTCCTTTAAGACCTAGTTGGTTTGAAGCATTAGTTTTATCACAATGGAGTTTCCTCAAAGTCCATTGATTAAAATTTCATTTATGCTTTCCTTAATAAGGAGCTGGTATTCAGAGCTATTGCTCTATTCTCAGTAGGTAGGCCTCCTAGTATTGAGGATAATATAATTTATGATACCTATGAGTGATGATTTATGACCTAATATCTTATGATTGTTATGATTCCCTCATGTATTATTTTCCTTATTTTTATAGAGGCATTGATTAGAGGTTGTTTCTTTTCTTTACAAATTCTACCTGAGGAGGACCTATACTAGGTCGAAATACACTGGCTGTATAGTAGACCACTACTTTTTAATATTATTTGCTCCCTATTTACATCACTCTACCACTGCTATTCCAACTGCTACTTTTTCGAAAAACCTCCTTGTAGACTAGTTATATAGCGAGCTCTAGCCATAAGTTTCCTAGGAGAGATTAGGGAACATATTTACTGCTGCTATTATGTCAACCATTGTTTCCTCCAAAGAAGGGCCTGCCCAGGGTAGGTATATTACAGTTCCAGTCACTCTTCACTGGAAAACCTATATGATTAAGGGTCCCTAAGTACAAATGATCACAGTTACAGCCAAGCTAGACAATGGAGCTACCGATGCTTACATTTCATACCAGCTCCCTGTCCCTAAGAACAAGAGGCCCTAGGTAGTCAATGTCTTTACCTATGATAGTTCCTGTAGACAGGAGTGGTACTATACTCATAAGTTGCAAATGTAGGTCCTCAACTATCATGAACTCATCGATTTCAACATTAGCCTTATACCTCTAGACATGGATATATATCTTCCTGTTAAGTTATTCTAAAATCATAAACCACAGGTCAATTATGACCAGGCTATTCTCATGGGATTTCCCTCCTCAAAATACAAGTACTATCTTGTGACACCTTCTATCCAGATAGCCTCAGCATTTAAGTTGATTAAGGATGACAACTTCTATGCCAACTCTAGAGCTATTGGTAGTAGGCTGCTTAGGTAGGTGGATACCCCAGCCAATAAAGGAGTAGTCTGTCATTGGTGCCTTGTTATGACCAGGGCTCCTGTCAGCGAATTCGCTAAGCTTTTCATGCAGTCTTCTATTACCTTGACCTCTGAAGGTGATAAGTAGCAATAGATATATCCTGCATCTTCTCTAAATGTTTAGCCTCTTTGCTCCCTCCCCAATAGGAATAGGATTGCAAAATTAATTTGAAAGATAGGATGACTCCTCCCTAGGGCCTACTTTACCATCTCTCAGAGACTGAGCTCTGGGCCCTGTACAAGTACCTTAATTAGATGATCAATGAGGGAAAGATCAGGCCCTCCAAGTCTCCTGTAGGCACTCCCATCCTGTTCATAAAGAAAGCTAATAGTTCCCTCTACCTTTGCAATGACTGCTAGGGTTTGAACAAGATTGTTGTTCAGAACCACTATCCTCTGCCCCTTATAGGTGAATTGAGAGACCAGACAGGCAATATGCAATGGTTTACTAAGCTCGACCTTAAGAATGGCTACAACCTCATTTGCATCACCAAGGGTAATGAGTGGAAACATCTTTTCATACTCATTATGGCTAATACAAGTATTTGGTGATGCCATTTGGTCTCTACAATGCCCCTGCTGTATTCCAGGAAATGATGAACATGATCTTCCATGACCTTTTGGATCTAGGTATCCTCATCTATCAGGATAACATCTTGATCTATACCACTACTAAGGAAGAGTACAACTAACTTGTCTATGAAGTCCTTAAGTATTTGGATCATTATAAACTGGTACACAAGCTAGCCAAATGTCTATAGGCAGTCTATGAGGTCAAATTCCTTGGGTTCATCATCTCTAATAAGGGTATTAGCATTTCTAAGCATAGGATTCAAGCCCTCTAAGATTGGCTGACTCCTACTATGGTTTAAGATATCCATTCCTTTTTGGGCCTGGTAAACTTTTATTGGGTCTTCATATAAGTATTTTTAAAGATCCCTACACCTATAACAAACCTTTATAAAAAAAGTCCAGCCTTAGACCTGGAGGTCTCAGCAGCAATATGCCTTCAACTCCCTCAAGGCCCTCTTCACCTCTACTCCTATCCTTGTCTATCACCATTCTCAAGTACCTCTTTAATCTGAAACTGATGCCAGTGAGTTTGCCCTTAGGGGCATACTGTTGCACTAGTTTCCTGATGGCTCTCTTTACCCTCTAGCCTTCTACTCTCATAAACTTGAACCTGTAGAGTAGAATTACAAGATCTATAACAAGGAGATGCTTATAGTATTTGACTGCCTTTACATGTATTGGCAATATTGGTATGAGGGAATAGCTCAACTAGTGCTGTTGGTAACAGACCATAAAAACCTAGAGTACTTTGCAACCACTCAACTCCTCTCTAGGAGATGGGCCTAGGGGATGGAAAATTTAGATACCATCAATTTCCAGATAGTGTATCAGCTAGGTAAATCTAATAATGTGGCTAATAGTTTAAGGAGATATAGGGACCACATCCCTATAGAGGGGGCACCTAAGCTCAGTCTTCTTTTTCTCAAAAAAGGACAGTATATTGCTGCAATTGAGAAGTTGTATACCTCACTCAATCCTTCATTTTACTAAGCTTAGAGAAAAGCCATTGCTGCTAACCCTAGATACCAACATATTCTTAGCTCACTACAGGAACCCTACTTAGTTCATGATGGCCTTCTAATGTAGAATGGTCTATGGTATGTCCTCCCTTCTCTCTGTACTGAGGTTCTCAAGTCAAGGTACGATTATCCTCTAGTAGGCTACTTATGCCAAGATAAGACCTTTGATCTTATTGATAGAGACTTCTACTAGCCATATCATTGGCAGGATTTAGCTAAGTATATCTCTACAAATCACCAGTGCTAATAGAATAAAGCCTACTGATATAAGGCCTATGGGCAAATGCTTCTATTGGAGATACCCTACAGGCTATAGGAATCGATCTCTATAGACTTTGTAATGGACCTCCCTCCTTCTGATAGCTTCACCCAAGTGTAGGTAATAGTTGATCATTTCTCAAAAATAGCTAATTTCATCCCTCTTAGCCCTAATGTTGACTCCAGGCACCTAGCCAATATCTTTGTTCATGAGATATGGAAATACTATGCTCTACTAGCCAATATCGTTTCTGACTATGATCTTGAGTTCAAAGCCTTCTAGGGTCATGTGATGGATAATCTTAGGGTTAGATTATCAAAGAGTACTGCTGCTTCCTCCTACATAGATAGACAAACTGAATGGCTAAACTAGGTCCTAGAAGCTTACCTTCATACTTATGTTAAATTTGAGCAGTTGAACTAGGTTTTCTTTCTTGCCCTAGCAGAGTTCACATATAACAATGCCAAGTCATCCTCCAATGGGGTGTCCCCTTTCTTTGCCAATTTTGGATATCATCCTTTACTTGATACAGTATAAACAATCACTGCCTATCGGGGAAGTGAGGCTCTCACATAAGAAAAGACTACTATCCAACAACACCTTTTCTTAGCTTAATAGAAGATAGTTGCATAGTATGACAAGTCTCACTAGCCCTTCCTAGCTCTTAGGCCCAATGACTTCATCCTCCTTTAGCAAGATGATATCACCCCTTCCTGATCTTCCTGCAAGCTAGATGCCAAATTTGTAGGCCCCTTCAAGGTGATCAAACCCATTGGACCTTGGGCCTACAAACTTAAATTTCCCTTCTCTTGGAATATCTACCCCATATTCCACATCTTAAAACTTGAACCCTACTATATCTCTAGCCATGTCCCCCATTTACCCTCCTTCTACTACTAAAATTGAGGAAGGTAAAAACTATTTGTTCATTTCAGAAATCTCCAAGGTTCGAAATAATCTTAAGATTAAGCAGGTAGAATATTTAGTGTTGTAGGAAGGATACTCTCAGGATGAGGGTAGTTAGGAACCCTTAGAGTCTCTGTTAGTTAATGGTGAACCCATTAATACTCTTGTTACCTTATAGCAGGCCTATTAAGAGGTAGAGTCAAAAGCCACTGAGTCAGAGGAGGCTCCACCATATAAGTGGAGAAGGAGGAATTCAGGTATGTATAGTTGCTCTTTCCTCCACAGTTAGTTTCCTTTGAATTCAGTAGGGCATTACCATCATAACCATTGCATACTCCTGAGTCCACTTGAAGTTCTATTGAGTTGGGATGAGCTCCCCCTACAGGCTAAAGGAAACCATTACCTAGTCTAGGTTGCACTGAGGGATGGGTGAAGAATCAACATAAAGCTAACTCCCATATACATGGGGACCATGCACCTTATAAGGGGCATAGTGTTATGAATACTAGTAGTGGTCACATCATTGGTACCTTGGATGATGCACTATGATAGAGGTTACACTTAGATTATCAGCATGTGAGTATGCTATCTCCATTCCTTCACCATTATATTAAGTGCTCTGGAGATGATCCTCTATCACATGACCTTGTGGCATGGCATAGCATAGTGTAGCTTAGCTATTAGCCCTGACTAGTCATAAGAAGTTAGCCTATAGTTATTATGTGATCAGCTATCAGCATGATGCGGCATTGGCCTAGTCAGCTATGAGGTCATGATAAGGTAATCAGACTTATATCATGAGAGACTACTGTTAAATAGGAGTAAGGCCCATAAGAGTGTTAAGCAATCATAGTCAAATTGAGTACTAATTACATCCTGTCATTTCCAGACTCTTCTATAGGTATTGGTAATCAGGAATCAAAGGATGATATAGATGGTGGAATAGTTCTTTGGGTTTCTATTTCCTTTATCATCTCTTTGTCATCTTGGGTGAAAGAAGGGTATTTAAGTGTGCAGGTCTTTCTTATCTTGTTCTGTAAAGAGTGCCCCTCCCCTATGAGCCTAAGATAAAAAAGACCCTAAGACATAAGCATTATGAAGCTGCTTTATGATGAAATAAACCTCTGGGAAAAATTGGTCGAAGAAGGACTATGAAGGCCCCCCCTATTAACTAAACCCCCATCACCCCCCCAGGTCATAATATGAAGAGAGAGAGGAGTACAAGACAAGGAAAACTAGGAAAGTTGTCTTTCAGTGTCTTGTTCATTTCCTTTTAGATCATTGCAGTTTTTTCTTTTCATCTCTTTTCCTTCTGTTTTTTCTTTTTCTTGTCCTTTTTCTCTTCCTTTTTTCTTGCTTTTTTACAATGATGCTACTTTTTCTCCCTTTTCTGAAAGTTAGTCCATCCTTTTAAGTTAGTGTTAAAAGATGCCCTACTGGATGAAAAATATATCTTAGAACTAGGGAATAGAGTATATATTCTATTATTCTCTTCCTTCCTTTCTTCTTTAGCACATAGCTACTAGTCTTCCTCTATGATCACTATTGTAAAAGCCTTTGAGTTATCTTCAAGCCTTTGAGTTATCTTCTAGCCTTAAAGAATATATTCATTCTTCTCTTTCTTCTCTACAAAAGAAGTCTGCCCTGCACTTATAGGAAAGATATCCTTTTAGTTAAGCTTTTGTTTAGCTAAGATATCTAAGTTCACTCAGAAACATTTGTGAAGTATGCCTGAGGTATCTTTACAGAGCCCTTACAAACCATATAGGGTGATCTGCCGCAGGTTAGTGCACTACACATAGGCTATACTAAACATTAAGCGAGGTTCCTATGGTTAGAAAACAACTATCTCTTAACATTACCCCATTACCCTCTCTAGCAATGAATCCTCCTATATGTCCACCTATACATCTACTATTTCAGAACCACCAAGTGTGATTACTCCTTCCCTATAGTTCACTAACAGTGCATAGTTCATGAAAGTTAACCTGTTAACTTAAGGCCACTAGTCAAATAACTATAGACTTAAGCATGAATCAGTTAACACCATCTAGATTGTAGAAGAAAATCCCCTCTCCCTCTGTGAATATTTAGTGACCACTACCTAAATGTCAACAACTGTTCACACTACCATCATGGAACAGGCCTACTAATAGAGCACATAAGAAGCATCGGTGGTAATGTCCCCATACTAATTTCTTTCTCCTTTTCCACTTTGTTTTTCCTCTTCCTTTTCTTTTCTTCATAAGAGTCCAATAGCTAGTTGTTGTAAGGTTTGCCTTGCTAGGAATATTAGATAGGAGGACTATTTCGCAGGACCATTTGTGGTGCATTTTCACTGTACTGGCACGACATCATGTACTTATTTTTGATCATGTTTCCTTTGTTTTTCTTTTCTATTGGGGGAGAAATGGGTGACACACCATAGTTGAGGACTGCATGTGGATGACCTAGGTAGCTATAGAAGAAGTAGAGTAGTTACCAAACAGAATTAAATTATCATCATCATCGTCCCCATACTAACTTACACTCTTACCATAAAACGTAGCTTAGCAGAGTATAGTAGAAGCTATAGATCTATCAGAAGACTATGAACCTATGCAATAGGCCTACCAAAGCACAGTAGAAGCAATACAGCAATTCATCACCTATGACCCTGCTAGTACCCCTCATAGTGCACAACCCCTAAGAGACCCAGCAATCCTTTTCTTAGTATTAGGAGAGAATACTAAGATCTTCTCTATGGTTATCCCCTCCTCAAGGATGCTCCTATTGATCTAGGAACTCTATAGTTAGTATAAATAAATCTATCTATATATAGGACTAAGGCTTAGATATGGACTCTGACAAGACCACAAAAGCCTACTAGGAGAAAGGAAAGAGAGTCCCACATGAGCTCACAAGAGAAATCTACTCCCTATCCTACAATTGCTAAGATACAAACTAGTGAACATGATGAATGATAAACAAGGTAAAGTCTTATAACATGTAATTGATAAAAGTGAGGAATTCGAGTCTATGAACTACAAGCACATCTACAACACCCTGTTCACCATGCTGAACCCTATATAGTGCAAGCTACACATAATGCATATTGATGCATACAAAGCATAGCAAAAAATTAACTACCTAAAAAACAAGATATAAGCCTAAGTAAGCAAAATCAAGTATATAAGAACAACTGTCAATACGATAAAAGACTATAAGCACTAGCCTACTGACCATGCTCCCTAAGCTAAAGGTACCCCATTACTAGGACAAACTCTACTAGCCATCCTAATCTAGAGCTAAAAACTGAAACCTAAAATGTAATCAATAGGATCCTACATCGAAATATAAAAAATGCAGTCTCATTATCTAGACCCTCATTAAGAGAAAGGCTCCTGCTCATAACAGATCATAAACCAGAAAGAGAATCCTGGTAAACTAATTAAAAGTGCACCTAGGTATAAAGAACAGCATAGAGCATAGAAGGCATGTAAAGCTAGAGAAGAGTAGGGTAGCTCAAGCCCAAAAATGAACCTAAAATGTACCCCCTAATAAGAAAAGAGTTATATTCACTGCTAGCTTACACAATGCACATTATGATAGCTAGAGCTAACTAGGACAAACTTAGAGCAGCCTACATCAAAGTGCTAATTGAAAAAAGTTCCCTAATTAAGATCAGAAATATCATTATTAAAGTAAACTATAAGTATACCATAATTATCATAACCTACCTAATGGTCCCAGCAAATAGCATAGTCTAGTTCCTGGATGAAATAAACTTTGTCACCAAAAAGAATATCAACCCTGACATAGAAAGAGAGGGTTTTAGAGTGGCAGCTTCAAATGTTGAAATGATACTCCACTCCATATCCACTGAGACCCTCATCGAGATCTATGTCCATAACCTCTGAACTAAGCTCTTATACATTATGGACATTGAAATCTCAGCAGCAAGGTACCTAAAGAGCAAAGAAGATAGGGAAAAGAACCCCTCAAGAGGAGTATACTCAGTAGTATCTATATACCTAATAGAAGACCAAGTCCTAAACCTCAGAAAACAACTGATTTTGTTTAACATAGTTTATAAGGTGGCTAAATCCTGGAGAATGAACCCTATAACACAGTTCTTTAAGTGGTTCAAGTTCAGAAATCTTAGCACAATGTACAAGGAAGAATAACAGAATTATAGCATTTGCAGAAACCTTAACAACAGAACCCCCTTCCCATACCACTCCACAAAAGAATGCAAATATCCCCACCTAGACTGTAGATACTAAGGACCCTGTGAACACTATAGAGAATACTGCATTAACTGTAGATAGGAGCACAGGGCTATAGACAAGGGATACCAGTAAAGACTTTCAATAAATAACCTATATATAAGAGAGTTAGAATATAAAAGGAAGGTATAGATAAACTTGGTCAGTAATGATATAGCTATACAAGACGAATTGTAAAAAAGAGGAGATAGAAGTAAGTATACTATAGGGGTTAGACCTATATCTAGTCTTTAAAATATTACAACATAACTGCTAGAACTCTGGAGTAAACCTACAGTCTTTATTCAATACAGTATTAAAAACTAAGGCCAATATAATTATAGTGCAAGACCACTAACATTCAGCAACATCCTCTTATCCTACCCCAGTTTTTACAGAATATATGTAAGTGACAAGGAAAAATCAAGAGTAGCCATATACATCTCAAATACCACCCCTATAAAACCCTTCATCATTGCTAATGAAGGACCCTTATTCCAAATAACAAGAATGTTCATAGGGAAGACAATTACCTAGACATAACCAATATATACCCTACAAGATATAGCTATGGTAACCAATGAAGTATAATAATAGACCTCACATTTATCTCTCCTTAGGTAATATAATAGAATATAGACTAGTAGATAGCACCAGATAAAAACCAAACACCAAGTAAATATGAGGTCATAGCCATCACCATATCTAACTAGAATACCTAGAGTACAAAGACCATAGTCCTAGACTATAAGAAAGCAGACTAGAAAAAAGTAGGAAAAAACTTAAAAGCATAGGAGCTATTGCCTTTCAACACTGTAAAACTAGATAAATAGGCAGAAGAAAACAAAACAGTCTCATCAACTAAATAAATAAAGATAGTGCCCTTCCTATGAAAACTATAGTAGATAGGGCCAAAGCATAGTGGAATAAAGAGCTTATAGAAAAGAAAAAGAAACTAGGCAGAGCTAGGTATGAAGCCTAAAAGAACCTAGCTAGTGAAAGGAAAAAAGAATAGTATAAATAAGAAAAAGCTAATTTCTGAAAGCTAGTCCACAAAACTAAAAAGCAACACTGGAAGGATTTCCTAGGAGAAATAAACTAAAAAGACATCTGGAGTGCCCTGAAGTATACATGCCTGGTAAGAGACTACCCCCTCCTACCAATAAACAACTTAAAGACCCTAGACAAAAGAGTAACAGTGCTTATTAACCACTACTTCCTAACGATGTAAAACCAGGAGCAGGTCATGACTCCAAGGACAAAAATGACCATAGATAAAATCACCTGAGAGGAAGTTATGCATACCCTAAAAAACACCCCTCACCTAATGGCACTAGGAACAGATCAGATCCAGTACACCCTGTAGAAGAACCTCTAAACAGTAGCCCCCGAAAAACTACTGAAGCTTTTTACCCTATTGATGTAACATAGGGTGTACCCAGTAAACTTCAAAAGAACTCTTAGGATAGCAATACTAAGGCTGAGAAAATTAGATTACACTAGCCCTAACTCATACAGGTACCTATTCCTAATAGACATGCTAGGAAAAATACTGGAAAAAGTTATAAATAATAGACTTTTACAGCATGCAATCAACATTGGTATGATACCTAAAGACTAGTATGGAGCCCTTCTAGGAAGGTCAAGAATTGATGTGGTCAGTGTAGTAAAGCACAAAGTAAGGATCATAGAAAACCACTACAAAAAGTGCACCCTACTCTTTATGGACATTGAAAAAGGCTTATACAGAGTGGATCATAACATGCTTATTATAACCCTAAAGCAAAAATAAACCATGGAATACTAGGTCTAATGGGTAATGTTAACCTATCAAAGACAGAGTGTATCTCAGGTACAAAGAAGTGTTTATGGACACCAGGGAATAGTACCTGTACTACTATTAGCATAGGGTATAAGTAGTACAACAAGCACTAAGCAGGATCAGTAGACTCTATTCTGGATTCAAGGGCCTAAATCCTTTCATGGCACTTAAACTCGTCTAAGCAGTCATAGTGCTGTCTCTCTTCTACTGAGTCGACACCTCCCACCCCTATAGAATCATAATAGGAGCAATAAATACCCTCAATATAACACTAGCAGCAGGAGTGAAGTGGGTATATAGGATGCTCTAGTCAATAGACACTAAAATGAGCATGGTTAAAGCCAAGGACCTATAAGCTTAAATCTAAATAATGAGGTACTAGGTGAACTATGGAGCAAGAATGCTCATAATAGACTAAATATAACATAACTTCAAAAGGCTCCTGAACATACTAGGAAGAAACATAGCAAGGTCTACCCTGTTAAGAACAATGTCATGGAAACTGGAAACCTCAGAGTGGCCAATAGCTAGACAGCTCTAAATTAACTCTCTCATAGGTACTATAAGAAAAAGTATAGGAAACTACACCCTGTCCAATTATAACCTCCTACCTATAGTCAGGCTATAGCCTATCTTAGCAGAAGGAAGACCAAAAGTAATCCTGTTCCTAGAAAAAGATAAGGCAGTGAAAACCTTCCCCAGATCCTTATAACCAGAAGACCTAGCTATTTTCTGAGATACCTCCAAGTTAAACAACAAACACCAAGTTGGGTTTACCATAGTAGTTTACAGAATAGAAGGTGAACTTGGTTATCTATATAAACCACTAGGGTCTAAAGTGTAGGTCTTTGATGGGGAACTCTAAGGAATATATAGCATGTTTGAAAATACAAAGGAATAGATCAAGAAATGTAAGGTGTCAGATATATACATCTTCTCAGATTCCTAAGCAGTGATTATGGCAGTAGTAAACCCCTTCCCCACCTCAACCAAAAAGATTACATAAGAAATTTTCTAAATCCACAAGGAACTCATAGACCACAACATAAAGACCACAATCAAGTGGAGTCTAAGGTATATAGGAATCAAAGGAAATAAAAGAGTAGACTAGCTTGTAAAAGCCAGTTAGAATAGAAGGAACCTAAATAGACAAAAAGTTTAGCCTTGAAGAAAATGCTCACCCTGTTAATAATCCAAAGACAAACTGAAGAAAAACTATAGAAAAAGTTTGAGGAGAATATAAACAAACTGCTAAGTAAAATAGTCAACTCCTATACTACCCTTAACAAGTACAAAGTGGCAAGAGTATTCCAGATTTGCATGTGGCATTATTACATCCCCAACCTCCTCATATCAATAGAGAAAGCAACTTATGCATCTACAGCAAGCCCTAGATAACAGAACACTATTTATTAAAGTACCCAACTACTAAGGATATATGGTAGCTTTACCTGAATAGAGACCTCCAATACCTACTATACCAAAACACTGACTTATAGAAAAAGATTGTGGAAAAAGGAATCGGTAAACCACCAGACAAGGCCAATATCCCCTAACCCTCCTGATGGTAGTGGTATTGAAATAGAAGGAACTATGGCTAAGGTAAGGAGTAGAGTAGCTAGGAACTAGATAGGAGGTAGTGACCAAATAGAACTAAACTAGATAGGAGGGACTTCTCTTTTGTAAATAGATATTTTTTCCTTTTTCTTTATAGTGTAAGTAGGTAGTGGATGTTAGGCTTCTTTGTCCAGCATGAGTTAGCATATGATTCTTTTTCTTTTCTCTAGTAGATAGAGAAATGTTTTCTCCTTTGGTTATGTTCTTACTTTTAGTTAAGTGTAAATGCCCTGCTAGAGGATAGGAAAGATGTAAAACTATAGTATAGGGAAAATCAAATTAGTTTCTTTTTTCTTTACATAGTATCTTAAGTATACACTGTAGGAATAAGAAAACTATTCCCATAAACCTTTCACACCTTAGTATTCTATCTTATATGAAGTACCTCTCAGTTCTTTAGAGTTATATATATTCTTCTTTCCTGATTTACCCTAAAACCTGATACAGAATATGACATAATTATATCACTGAAGGAGTTATCCTTTATACTATACTGCATCATTCGGAAATCACTATTGAAGAAGATATATAAGAGTATAGGTAATATTAGATGTCATCCTCAGTCTACTAGAACTTCTAAGAACAAGTACCCTAGTTCACTACTAAAGAAATAACTAGGCTACTATAAGCTAGGAATCTGCTTTCTGCAGAAGAACTCAAAGACCTTTAAGTCCTATCCCCTAAAAGAGGAATTGCAGAGTCCATTTCAATCCAGTGCTCTAGGTTATACTATCCCAAAGACCAGCATCACTAAAGGTATTTTCTAAGAAACTGTCAAACCTTATCAAGTTCATTACAGTATCTGTGGTTAGAAAGTCAATCCTATCAACTACCACTAATGCTACAAGACTAGGGAGTAGCAGGAATTTGAGAGAGTGACCAAGCCACAGTGGAAAAAGGGGTTCTACTTAAGAAACTATGATAGGTAAATTCATAGATTCTTCTACAAGGACTACCACTATGACTACTACTGGGAGGACAGAGTTTACTTCAACCACTGAGTACTAAGTGCTACAAGTGGTAATAGTCCCCCTAGACCTAGGTAAATCACCAGTGCTATGCTTGTGCCTATGGTTAGACACTGATACTATAATAGCAAGTTCCTTACTATATAAGGAATTGTAGGATGCTACCCTCAAATTCCTAGAATATCTTATGAAATCTAAGGTTAACAACCTTATACTTGAAGTTAGTATTCTCTTAGACATGCCTAGTACAACAGGAAGGTGAAGATAAAATTGTTCTTTATATTTACAAGGATCATCTTGTACTATATTAGATTTACCTGGTCACCCTAGTTCAGTTAGACAAACTCAGAATCCTACTACTTGCTGTCATAACCCTATATATAAATAAATTCCTAGTAGCAAAAAGGCATAGGCATTAGTAAATGTCTACTAAGGAGAAGCTTCTATTCCTACCGGAAAATTCATAGGAGGCATACCTTATGCTACCTATAGAGGAACTAAAGTTCTTCTAATATATCTATAGCCTCAATAAAGCCTAAGCTATTGCATAGTACCAGAGAATCAGAGACTAGATCAGAGAACACTACAATGATAGTATAGACAAATAAGAAGAGGTCAAAACTACAAAGCAGTAGCATACTACAAATGAGCAACAAATTGAAACCCTTAAGAAGGAGTAAGTACTAGGAAATTTACAACTTAAGGAATCAAGGCAAGAATAGATCACACTTTAGCTATAGGTTAAAGTGTTTTAATAGGAGCTATAAGAAAAAGAGGAGCAATAAGAAATGCCTAAACTTACAAAACTAAAAGACCATAAGGTATTCAATAGAAAGAATCACACCTAGTTATATATATTCATCACCAGATTCAAGGATACATTTGAAGTCAATAAAGATAGGTTTGAGGATAAAAGCTATAAGATAAAGTAGGCAGCCTCATTCCTATAAAGACTAGCATAGAAGTGGAATATCACTATGAGACTAAAATGGTCCAAGGATGAGAAAGTACATGAAGAAACATAGTCAACATTTGAGGAAGTGCTAAGGAAGGTATATAATGATCTGGACAAGGATAGTACTACCTAGTGGTAGTTAGAAAACCTCAAACATAAAGGGAATGTATCTGAATATTGTGCAGACTTTGATAGTCTTGCATTTAATACTAATATACCAGAATATAACAGGATAAAGATACTCCTGTTTAAAAAGGGATTGAAAGGAAGAATTTATAAGCCTTTAGCTTATCAGTCAAAGCTACCCAAGAAATATACAGAGTTCACACAACTGTGTATTCAGTTAGAAAGTTAATTGAAGTCAATCTGAAGGAAAGAAGAGAGACCTTCAAGCAAGCCTTAAGAAGAAATATGAAAGCAAATCTTTGGAAAACATAATAAGTTGAATAGTTACCACTAGAAGGGATAGTAACAAGAAGTGGAAAAGATTACTTAGGAAGAAAGGGATCACTGTAAAAATAAAGGGTTGTATTTTAGTTGCAGAAAAGAAGGACATTACAGCAGGAATTGTCTAAAGAAAGAAATAACTATAGAGTTAAAGTCTACTAGTGCAAAAGTTGCCACTATTGCAATTCAGTAAGGGAACTCCAAGAGTCAGAACTAGATGGTGGTCTAGCTTTGAGAGAAACCAATAGGAATAGTATTACCCTAAAAGCTACTAGAATAGGAAAACTAGAAATATCTTTAGAAGGAGAACATTTAATAGTCCTAGCAACATTGAATGACACTGTGATGTGTTATCCTCTATTGGATATAGGAGTAACTGATATATGGATAAAACATTTATACAGGAAAATAATTTTACTATATCAAAGTTAGAAAGCTTAAGAACCTTGATAGTTATCGATAAAGGATAAGCCAATAGTGGAAAAATCACCAAGGTCACCAAAATAGAAATCAAGGTTAGACCAAACAAAGAATAGCCATTGTTCTATATTATGAAGTTAGTAGACTATCCTATTCTTTTAGGACTACAGTGGTTAGAACACTACCAAGTATAACTAGATTTTAAGAGAAACCAACTCACCTTCCTAGAAGAGAAAGGGAGAAGTGGAATAAACATTACTACCATTGGAGCGATATAATTTAAGAAAATTGCAATAAGAAAAGACAGCAAGCTGTACACTATAAAAGTTATAGAAACCACTGAATAAAGGGATGCACAAGAAGCAGTAATACTAGGGAAATTGGTACTAGAAGTGTATCATAAATTTTTACACCTCTTCTATAAAGAGAATGCAGATATACTACTACTACATTGAAAAATTGATAACAAGATTCCACTAGTTTAAGGAAGTGAACCACTATGGTTACCTAACTATGGACTATCAGAGGTATAGCTATAGGAGCTAAGGAAGTAGCCAAAAGAAAATTTAGCAAAAGGATTCATCTAGGAGTCACAGTCTCTAGCTAGCATACATATATTATTTGTGAACAAAAAGGATAGATCAGTCTACCTATAGGTAGATTACTGAGGACTCAATGAAGTTACTATCTAAAATAGCTACCCATTGCTATTAATCTATGGAACTTTTTAATAGTTTAAAGAAGTAAAGGTCTACACTAAGTTAGGCTTGAGACACATACTATTCAGTCAGAATTACAAAGGGTAAGAAATGGAAAACTGTATTTCACACCAGGTATAGTTGTTATGAGTACAATGTTATACCCTTAGGTCTTACCACTGTACTAGCAACATTCCAAGCATTTATCAACAGTATTTTAAAGGACTATTTGGATGTTTTCTGTATTGTCTATCTAGATAATATATTGATATTCTCGAGAAACAAGGAAGAATATGTCAGTTATGTGTGAACAGTTTTGGAAAAGCTAGGAGAAAACAAAGTTTATTGTAAACCTGAGAAATACTAATTCCATGTCACAGAGATAGAATTTCTCAGTTATATTGCCTCCCTAGAAGGATTGGCTATAGACAACAAAAAGGTAGAAGCAGTATTAGGATAGGAAACACCAAAGTCAGTGAAGGATATTTAGATGTTCCTGGGCTTTGCAAACTTTTACTGAAGGTTCATCGAAGGATACTTAAAAATAGTATCACTAATTACCAAGCTATTAAAAAATGACCAGAAGTTTAAATAGATGAAAGAGGTAAGTACTGATTTTATAAGTCTCAATTAACTGTTTATATCAGCACTAACCCTAAGATACTTAATCCAGAAAAACCTATTTATTGTCGAAATAGATGCATCTGATCATATGGCAGTGGGTATCCCTTCATAGAACTTCAAGCAAAAGGATAGAAAATAGGTTATATACCCAGTGGCATACTTCTCCAAGAAGTTTATTCCTGTACAGTATAACTATCTAGTGTATGATAAAGAACTGTTAGCAGTGATCCTCACATTTTCAGAATAGGAAGGACTTGATCTTCCCTCAGATCACTGATGTATAGATAGGGTATCATACAAACTTAATTGTATATAATATAGTCATATAATACAGGAGTGAATTCACTAAGTGCCATCAGGGTAACCCTTCATACAGCCATTCAGAATAGGAATAGCATATAGAATACTTGAATTTCCTAGTCTAGTTGATAACAGATCACAAAACCCTAGAATATTTCATGATGAAGAGGATGTTAAACTGCTAACACCTAAGGTAGTCTGAGTTCCTATCAAGGTTTAATTTCTAAATAGACTATTGACTAGGAAAATAGAGAGGGAAATCTAATGCTTTGACCAGAAGATCCAGAGATCTCCCTAAAGAAGGGGATAAATATCTTGATTATCATGAACAAATGATCATCCAACCTCGCTATTTGGGCCCTGTATTATAAGTAAGCTCACAACTATATATCCTCACAATAACCATTGAAGTGGACAGGAACCAAGGCTTCAATATCAAAGTGAAAAGGTCTTATAATAGAGATACTAGTGTAAAGTCTATCCTGCAGTCCCTATAGAAGGGAGAAAAGTTTTTAGGATATGTGGAACTGTTAGACCATGAAGTCAAGGAAGGATTATTATAATACAACAATCTTGTTTACATCTCTGATGTTCTAGAGCTAAAACTATAAGTACTCTAAGGAAATCATGATTACCTGACTGTCAGGTACCCTGGCAGGGCCAAAACAGATGAGTTATTACAAGAATCTATTTTTGGCTAGGATTGCGAAAGTATATTAACTGGTACATCAGCTACTGTGAATTATACATGAGAGCAAAACCTGCTATACATATACCCTTTAGTACCTTGAAACCCCTAGAAATACCTGAGAAATGCTGGAACTAAATATCCATGGATTTTATAGTAGGGCTAGCAGAAAGTGAAAAGTATTATGCAATCCTTGTAGTGGTAGATTACCTAACCAAATTAGCATACTATATCCCCACAACAGAAAATGTAACAAGTAAAGATATAGTAACCCTGTACCTATGTCATATATGGAAACACCATAGGCTACTACAAGATATTATGTCTGACTATGGCACCTAATTTGTCTTAAAATTCTGGAAGCCTATATGCTAAGGCCTAAAGGTTAAAAGTTAACTCAGTATAGCTTATCACCCAGAAATGGATAGTCTGGTAGGAAGAATAAATTTAGTTCTAGAACAATATCTAGAGATTTACTTCTATTATTAGCAGGATGATTGGACACCCCTGCTTCCCCTTACAGTATTTAGCTACAATAATTAAGTATTAGCAACTACCAAATTCAGCCCATTCTATGTAAACTATGGTTATTACCCATACTTTACAAGTGAGATAGACTTGAGGAGAAAGTCATACACTGCTGAAAGTGTCAGGCACCTTGCTACTAGGCTACAGGAAGTGTATGACTTATACAGGGTAGAAGTCGCTTATGTACAAGCAAGCTAGAAAGAAGTAGCAGATCAGTCTAGAAAACCAGCACCTATGATAGAGGTTAGAGAAAAGGTTTAGCTTAATGCTTATCATGTGTTTACCTGGAGACTATCCAAGAAACTTGATCATAAGAAGCCTAGCCCATTCAAAGTTTTAGCAAAGGTTGGAACTTGAGCATAAAAACTCAATCTTGTTTACTATGTGAAGATTTTTCCAGTCTTCTACATTATACTTGTAGAAGTAGTAACCTAACATGAGCCACTCCCAGGCTATTGAAATCCTCCACCTCCTGTAATATTCATTGAAGGAGATCTCGAGTACAAAGTTTAGATTATTCTTCACTCTAAATGCCTTCGAAATAGCACTCTTCACTACCTTGTAAAATAGGCTAGCTACTATAAGCCTGTATAGGAGAACTCCTAGCACCTTAAGCACTCCTAGGAGCTCATCAATAAGTTCTACTACTGCTTCTCTATCAAGCCTAAGGTATGATAGAGATGAGGAAATGTCTGAGGTATTACCATCTCCTAGCATGACTATACCTATATTCAACTAGTATAGATGAATTTGTACTTCCTATGAAGATAGTATAATCAAAGAGGAACCCCTTAATAACCCTCTAGCCTTGGGTCTTAAAACTATTGCAAGTTAGAGTTAGGTACCAATCTCACCTAAGGAAAAACCCTAGCTATAGGAGATACTGCTTTACACTCCCTATTTTTAGCTCACCCTATATCAGTAATAGGTAAGATAGGAAGAACAAGTCCTGCCACCCATTTCACCTATATTGCCCCTCAGTTCACTAGTCATTAAGGTGGACTATAATAAACCCTATTTACAGTATGCACCAATATGAAAAGTATCTACCAGTCATAGTACATATACCCTACCACTTGGACTAACAATTCCTATTGATCTACAGTTCCTAGAAATCGAGAAAGAACATTAGCCCAAGGTACACTGTAAGATAGCTGAAAGCAATTTAGCAGTACCAGTATTTTACTCACTAATATCCCTACATAGCTGGCTTAGATATTTAAGAGAAAGATTATGCTAGATAGTAGAGAATGTAAGAAATAACCATGTAAGAGAAGAGGTATTCCTAGCTATCATAGGAGTTCCAGCTTAAAGAGGGGGATACTATAATAAACTGTGGTTGTGTACTTTCCTATTCATCATATTCTCCTTGTATTTCCTAGTTGTTATCATTGTTTGTTAGAATTCTATATTATGAGTCATGAATTATCACTTGATTATATATGGTCACTCATGTTTAGCTACCTTGCAGAGGTTATGAGAATAGTATTTACAATTGAATAACATATAGGAAAAGGTCATGTAGACAAAATAGGTTTTGAAGAGACTACTCTAGAAGGGAGGTAGTACTCTTGGCAGTTAGTATAAAAGAAGGAGAAATCTATCTAGTGCTGTATTTTATTTCTTTCTACCAAATAGCGCTTCGCAACCTTCACACCTTACTTATTCAGAAAATTCTTGCCATGAACTTTTCTATCTCTACCCTTTAGGGATGGCTTCTCATTGCAACACCCCTACTCCCCCTCTACCTCTTCCTGCCCCCTTTGTCTCTGCCCATATTTTCCCTGAAAATGCCCCCTGCCCCTCCCCTGAAACTATGCAAAGGGTTAAAGTATTCAGACAAATCTAGGTCGACCTTGCAATAATTGGTCACTTGCTTAGATACAATAACTCCTTAAATAGTGCTTGTATAGCATGCGATATCACAGGTGCATGGGGTATAAAGACCTTTTACACATCTAGACTTGTTGCCTTTTTTACAAGAGACCTTTCCACCATCCAATAGTTGCTGGCTTCCATCTAGTAGACCCTCACCACCATTGACAACACTTAGATAGTACTTGTTAACGGAGTTGTAGCCCTGGAGTTACAACTGCCCCTGCCTACAACTGAGACCCTAGCACCTATTACTTAGGCCTTACCCACCCCCCCTGAAGTCCTTGAGTCCCTTAAGGATATCTAAAAACAAGAAAAAAGCACTGTAAAAGATTTCAGGAAACTTTGTTCAATCGCCGCCACTTCTACCTCCCTCTCTGCTCTACAATAATCCTAGGAGGGTCAAACCAGGGCCTAAGTTGTCTCTAAAAAACAAAAGAAGAAAGGTGGCCTAGTCAATTAGAAGGACCTCCTTATAACCACCCCTCTTCCTCCCTAATACTATCCTACCCACTGCAACTGAGAAATTATTATTGACATTAAGGAACTATCACCCTTCAGCAAGGATGCCTACATCCAGATCTGTAACCAAGTCAACTTAGCCCTAGTTAAAGCCAAAGCCCCCTCCTTCTTGCACATCTAGAGATGCTGCAACAATAACCCCACCACACTCATTCTTACTACCATGGAGACCATTACTGCTACTGTTGTCCTTGCCTACTTATCTGCCATCACTAAAGTAGTTAGTGAGTTCTGCAAAGTCCAAGGCATTAACCACAACTATACATAGAAGAAGTATATCATCTATGGTATTCCCACTGCCACTGACCTCAAGATTATGGGACAGATAATATGACTCCATTAAGAGATCGAATGCTACAACTCTAGTGTTACTCTCACCATGACCCTAGACTGGCTGAAGTCTACTGTAAAAATTAATAAACAGAATCATGGTTCCCTTGTGATCACCATTATCAACAACAACAATAAGGCCTGCATTCTTAAGGGCCTCACTATCCTCTACAAAACCCATCACACTATAAAGTACATTCATTTTAGCACTGACACTAAATACTCCTACTGTTCAAAGTTTGGACACCCAGTCTAAAACTGCCAGTCAACCCTATACTGGCACCTTTATGCAGGCCCCTATACAATCTCCGAGCATACTTGTGGTTCCACTAACTGCATATAACCTAAGGGCTTCACTTGTAAGAACAGTAAACTCTGATGTGCAAACTGTACTGGCCCCTACAAAGCTAAAAATCTAATCTGCATGACTTTGATCTAGGCTAAGCTAGCTGAGTGTAATAGAAAGGATAAGTCTACCACTACAGGAGGAGTTTAGTTTCTTCTTTTTTATCTTGTCTTTGTTTCTTGCTATCTTGGAACTTAATTCTTGCTATCTTAGAACTTGTTTCTTTTAGTCCTAGTAAAGTGAGAAGGAGTTTGCACATTTCTCTTTCTCTCTTTTCTTTTATTTTTACACAGTTGTATAGTCCATATTAGGGGTTTTTCTTTCATTGTTTTAAGGTATACCTAGTGATTACTTTTCCCTAGTTAGCTTTTGTATGTAGTTATCTACATTTTTCTTTTTTGGCATAAGTAGGTGGAGGATTTCTTTTGTTTTCTTGGTTACGGGGAAGGCCTACAGTTATGTCTCTGTACTTAGTTGTATATAAACACCCTGCTATAGTACCTTAGGTAGTTATATTAGGAAAGTAAAGTACATTTTCTATCTACCAAGCAGCAAGGGCATAGTCTAGTGGTATACATGCTCTGGCAGTCATTGTAAAGTAATGTATGATGTTGTAGGTTCAATTCCTACTCACCCCTTCCCATACTATGAATTACCGGTTGGTTCATATTTATATCACTTTACCAAGTTTTCCCTAACTATGCAAGAGTCCTGACAATGGTAATTAGTGGTTCAACCTAAGCTTGCTTAGCAAGTTTATCCTGTCGCTGTGTCTATTGTAAGCAAATATAAATAATAACCTCAATGGCTATATAAAGGATTACCCTGACAGTGCTTAGCGAATGAAGGTAAAACCTGACACTCCTACATAACATGGCTAAGTCATATACAATTAAGTTTGTACAATATCTTACCTATATTATAGTGATCAAGGGGAAGTTCAGTACATTTCTTTCTACTAAGGGCAGACTAATCAAGAAAACAGTAGACCTATATATAGTAATGAATAAATACCAAGCAGGGAGAGTAATCTAATTCTAGATAGGACACTATTACATCCCCAACCTCCTCCAGTTTTGCTAGGAAAGCAACTACTGTCTATGCAGAGAACCACAGTCAATACAACACTATATACTAGAATATTAGCATATAAGCAGCCTGCATGAACTCTACCAGAGAAAGGACCTAGATTACATCCTATACCAAAACCTGGATCTTTAGAAAAAGATAGTTAAAAAAGGAATCAGAAAGCCCCTAGACAAGAATAAATAACCCCCTTCTCCCCTAATAGTGATAGTAGAAAGACAAGGAAAAAGAAGACAAGAGTAGGCAAAACTGTAGAATGGGAGCTTACAAGCTAGGAGTTACAGCCCTGTATTTCCTATATTACAATTTTATTTATTTTAGGTTTCTTTATAAGGAATGAGTAGGCAGAGGATCTCTTTTATTAGAAAAGCTAGAATGGATTATCTTTTCTCCTTCAGTTATATCTATGCTTTTAGTTTAGTGTAAATGCCCTGCTAGAGGATAGGAAAGATGTAAAACTATACTATAGGGAAATTGGTATCACTTTCTTTCTACTAAGGCAAGGATGGTACAGTAGTATAGCTGTCCTAGTATCATTGTATGGTAATGCACAATATTATAGTTTTGAATCCTACTGCACTCTAGTCCTATACCATGAATTACTGGTTAGTTTTAGGTTTTATAACTTCAGCAAATTTCCTTGACTATGCAATAGTCCTGAGAAGGGTAATCACTGATTCAACCTAGGCTCACTTAGTAAGTTTAGCCTTATATTATATCTATCGTAAGCGAATGTGACTGATGACTACAATAGCTGTATGAAGGGTTACCGTGACTGCGCTTAGCGAGATTATTCCTACATAATATGACTATGTCATATGCTCATAATCAAGTCTGATGTCCTATCTATATGATAGTCAATGTAGTAAAAGTAATGTCCTTTCTTTCTACCACCTTTAGTTATGTCTCTGGTTTTATATAAGTATAAATGCACTACTGGAGGATGGGAAAGATGTAAAACTATAGTATAGGGAAATTAATATCATTTCTTTCTACTATATAGGACTTATGTATTTTTACTTCTATCAAGTAAGGAGCAGTTTTAAATGTTTCCCCTTCTTCCCTTTCTTTTATTCACACATAGTCATATTTTTCTATGTTGGTAGTTTTTCTTTCATTGTTTCAAGGTTTGCCTAGTGATTGTTTTACCCTAGTCAGCTTTTGTACATATTTGTCTGTGTTTTTTGTTTCAGTATACATTAGTAGAGGATTTCATTAGGTTTAAAGGGGGATGGGCTATAGGTAGTGTCTGTACTTGATTATATATAAGCATCACATAGTGCCTTAGGTAGTTGAATTTGGGAAGACAAGTTCTACTTCTTTATTCTTTATGCAGTATCTTAATTATACACTATAGGAATATAAATACTATTCCTACAAACCTTGAGTACCTTTGAGTCCTACTCTATATGAGCACCTCTTAGTCCTCAAGAGAATTATATACCTTCTTCTATCCTGATTTACATGAAACCCTGATATAGACTAGAACTTAGTTGTATCACTGAAGGAGTTGTCCTTTACACCTTCAAATAGAAAAGAACTAAGGCTTCAAGGAAAAAGTCAAAAGTTTTTTTAACAAGCATACCATTACCAAATCTATCCTGCAGTCCCTACAGAAAGGAGAAACATTTTCAGGATATGTGAAAGTCTTAGATTGTGAAATCAGGGAAGGGTTATTAATATACAATAATGTAGTCTATATCCCTGAAGACCTAGACCTAAAATTGCAAGTACTTTTAGAAAACTATGACTATATAACTACCAGATATCCTGGAAGAGCCAAGATATATAAGCTGGTAACAAGGAACTATATTTATCTGGGATTGGGAAAATACATTAGCTAGTACATTAGCTATTATGAAGTATACATAAGAGTAAAACCCATTAGACATGCATCATTCAGCACCTTGAAAGCCCTAGAAATACCTATGAAACCCTTGAATTTAATATCTATTAATTTTATAACAGAATTACCGCCAAGTAAAAAATATGATGCAATCCTTATTGTGGTGGATTGCCTGACCAAAATAGTGTATTACATCCCTACAACTGAAAAAGCAACAAGTGAAGATGTAGGAAATATATACCTATATCATGTATGGAAATACTATAGATTACTAAAAGATCTCACATCTGAATATAGTACCTAGTTTGTTTCAGAATTCTAGAAATCCCTTTACCAAAGTCTGAAAATTAAGAGCAATCTTAGCACAGCTTACTACCTAGAGACTAATGGCTAGATAGAAAGAACAAATTTAGTTCTAGAATAGTATCTGTAGATATACTCCCATTATTAGCAGGATGATTTGGCACCCCTACTTCCCCTTATAGAGTTTAGCTACAATAACCAAGTATTAGTAACTATGAAATCCAGCCTATTCTATACAAACTACAGCTACCACATATACTTTGTATTAGATATAGATATAAGGAGAAGGTTAAACACCCCTAAAAGTGTCAAGCACCTTACTACTAGACTACAGGAGGCATATGACTTATGCTAGTCAGAGATTCCATGTGTATAAGTAAGGTAAAAGGAAGTGCCAGATGAGTCTAGAAGGCTAGCACCTGTGATAGAGGTTAGAGAAAAGGTTTGGTTAAATGCTAAATATGTGCACACTTAAAGGCCATCTAAGAAAATTGATCATAAGGAACTTGGCCTATTTAAAGTCTAGTAAGAGTTAGAATGTAAGCATATAAACTCAAGCTTTCCTACTCTATGAAAGTCTATCTAGTCTTCTACATCACTCTACTAGAACTAGTAAGCAGACATAAAAGTGTCTTAGGCTATTGAAATCTTCCACCTCCTCTGAGCTTCATTGAATGAGATTAAGAGTACAAAGTTAAGAGTTTACTGAACTCTAAATATCTTCAAGGTAGCACTCTTTGCTACCTTGTCAAATGGGTCAGCTACTATAACCCTATATGGGAGCCCTCCTAGCACCTTAAACACTCCTAGGAGCTCATCAATGAGTTCTACTACTATTTCTCTAACAAGCTTAAGCTATGATAGAGATGAAGAAATGTCAGAAGTCTCACCAGTTCCTACCATGACTACACCTATCTTTGACTAGTATAGATAAATATATACTTCTATTAAAGACAGTATAGAGGAAATCCTTGAAGACCCTCCAGCATTGGGTCTTAGGACTATTATAAGCTAGAATTAGCCACTGGCCTTACCTAAAGAGAAAGTCTACCTATAGGAGCCACTGCTTTATACTCTCTACTCATAGCTTACCCCAGACTAGTAGTGGTAGAGATGGGAATAGGTCTTACTACCTATCTCCTCTATATCACCCCTTAGGTTACCAGTTATCAAAATAGACCATGATATACACTATTAGCAGCATGCACCAATATCGAAAGTATCTACCAGCCTTGTAGATATACCCCCCTACTAATACCCTTAATTGCTATTGATCTACAGCGACTAAAGATCAAGGAAGAGTACCAGCCAGAGGTACTACTAGTAATAGCTAAAAATGATTTAGCAGTACTACAATTTTGACCACTAATACCCTTTCATATCTGGCTTCGAAGTCTTAGAGAGAGATTATACTAGATAGTAGAGAATGTAAGAAATGACTGTTGAGCTGGATGTGAATAGTAGATGAAGGGAAAGAGAACAAATAGCTTGTATTCTTAGCATGAAACAAAAATGGCTTGTCTACAAAAGAAAAGAGCCCATATAGGCGAATCCCCATGATACATATACCGGCAAGCGGAAAAAGCGAGTGATAAACTATGAAGCGCGATGGCTAAAACAAAAGAAATAATGCAAATACAAAGACCAAAAATAAACTGAGAATAAGCTGAAAACCCACCAATAATGGCGCATAACCCAAAACTCATAACTGAAAAAGGAAGGTAAGGAAAAGTGAAACAATGAAACTCAAACACAAAACACTCATGCATGTTTATTCCAACACTCCCCCGTAAACATCAAACCATGTAGAAATGTAAAAGACGCAGTGTAAAAATGTAAGAAATGTAAGAAACCCTAAAAAAATGGAAATCAATGTTTTCCAACTGTGTCCCAAAAATGCGTAAGTGTGAGCAATGGAATGACCTTTGTTAACACGTCAGCAAGGTTATCGCTAGAGGAAATGCGATTCACATCGATGCTCCCTCATAAAACCTGTTCATGAATATAATAATCTGCGATGCTAATATGTTTGCTTCGCTTGTGGAGACTAGGGTTGGCCATAAGGAAGACGGCTGACTGGCTGTTGCAGTAAAGGGTTGGTTTTTCATCCTGTCTAAGCTCTGCAAAGAGTTGACGGATCCAAACTGCATGTTGCCCTGCTTTGCTCATGGCGATGTATTCTGCCTCTGTGGTAGACAATATGATACTTTTCTGCTTGCTGGAGCTCCAGGAAACTGGAGCGCTATGAGGGAGAAATATGTAACCGTTAAAGGAACGTCAGTCATCCAAGGAATTGCTGTACGATGCGTCCAAATGTCCACAGAGGGTAAGGGGTACCGAGGCAGGAAAAAATATCTTATAGTCTGTAGTTTTCCATAGATAGTGCAAAACATATTTCACATAACTTTCGTATTATGTAGAGGGATTAGATGCATACTGACCAAGGGTGGACACACTGAATGAAATATCTGGTCAGCTTCTTATAGCTGCAAAGAGGAGACTCCCTATGACTGACACTGAGGCCTATCTGTAGGTTCCTCCCCCTCAGTACATAAGGAGATCTGGGTTCCAGAATCCAAAGGTGTCACGACGCTATTTGCAGTGTCTATGCTAAAGCGCTGCAGGATGTTGTTGATGTATGTTGCTTGCGAAACATAAGCACCTGTATCTGACCATCGTATATTTCAGCTTAATATATGCTAAGGCTTGCCAAGGTTTTTGACTTTGAAGTGTTTTTTGATGTGCTGCTCAGTGCTGTCAGCTTGTTTTGTGGTCTCGGTAGTCAGGTAGATGTCATCAACACAGATCCCAAGGGCAGCAAAGGGTTTTAGGCGAACAAAGACACATGGGTCTGTAGTGGTAGGATGGAGGTTAATTTCTGCAAGTACTGCTGAAAGTTTCTAGTACCATAGTCTTCTGGATTGTTTAAGACTGTATTGAGTATGCCAAAGGCGACAAACTTGGTTAGGTCCTATTAAAAATCCTTCAGGTTCCTCGACATAAAGATCAACATCAATGGGAGAGTTGAGGTATACAGTGTCAACATTATATTGTCAGCGCATTAGCTTGTGTCCAGCAGTTATGGCGATAAGGCAATGGACTGGCTCATAGTATAGGACAGGTGAAAAGGTTTCATTGTAATCCTCGCCTGCGATCTACCAGAATCCTCGTGCAATATACCATGCCTTGTACCTGATGATGTTGCCTCGGTCATTCCTCTTGATTTTGGAAACCCACTTTCCACAGATGATGGAGCAGTTTGATGGACGAGGGTAGGTTTCCTAGGTTTTATTTTTATAGTATGCAGTGATTTCTGACTTCATGGTGGTTATCCAGTTTTCGCAATCCAGACCAGAGATAGCTTCCTTATAGGTACTAGGTTCATCTACAGCCAATTTTGAGAATTCCCAGTCTCCATAGTAGTCAGGTCGCTTTCCAGCTATTATGTACGTACTTCTACACAGTTGTGGTGGCGAAGGTTGAAAGTCACTAGGGATATTGTCAGGGGTATCCTAGATTTTATCAGCATCCTGTATTTCAGGGGTATCCTGGTATTCCGGGATGTCTTGGTCCAATGGTGGTTCATCCTCAGATTCAAACCCGAGCTCCTGTAGAAGTTGCTATGAGGGTGAGGATGGTGGCAGGGAAAAATAGGGGTGTCACTTATGAGGCTGCTCCAATTCTGGGCCGAAGGAGACTCCCCCAGGAGCAGGCTGTAGCAAGGTAACATCTCTAGAAATGATAACCTTGTGCGCACCAGGATCATAGATTCTGTACTGGTGAATGGATAGGCCATAGCCTACAATCTATCCTGGTAGCAAGTGGGGGGGTGAGGATAGTCTACTGGTATGGCTGTCCTGGTGTCGTTGTGTGGTAACGTGCAATGTCGTGGGTTCAAATCCCTCTCATCCCATTCCATACCACAAATTACCGGTTGGTCACGGGTTTTGTAGCGTAAGCGAGTTTTCCCCGACCGTACAGGGTTGCCTAATTACTGGTTCAGTCCCTGTAAGCGAATGTGACTGATGACCACAATGGCCATATAAAGGGTTACCCTAATGGCGCTTAGCGAGATTGCTCCTGTGTTACGCAACTATGTCATATGCTCTTAATTGAGTGCGACGCCCCATCCATATATTAGTGAACCGAGGGAGGACAAGGAAAGTAACAAGTGGGGTGCTAGTTTTAAGCCAGCTAGCCATGAGTCTTCTGGAATGTGATAGAAAACATGGCAGCCAAAGGGGCATAAATGTGTGAGAGAAGGTTTTTCTCTGAACTATCTTTCAAAGGGTGTGGTGTTAGGAGTGGTACGGTGTATCAGCCTGTTGCGTATATACATAGCGTAGGCCACAGCTTCAGCCTAAAAACCTTTATGTAGACCAGTAGCAATGAGTAGGGTACACACAGCAGTAGTGATTATGTGGTTAGTGTGTTCTGCAACACCGTTGGTCTCATGAATATATGGTATAGAATTCCCATGTGTGATCCCAGTATTGGATAGGAAGGTGGTAAGCTCCTCGTTAACATACGCTCCCCCATTGTCTGTGCACAATGTATTAACACTTAGGATCTTTGCTTGCTCTTCTCACTTAACCTATTGTTGTATCTAAGAATTTGCTTTGTCCTTAGTGCGCAGAAAGCTGATAAGTGTGTAGCGGGAAAAGTCGTCTACCAGGGTAATATAGTACTCGGCACCACCAATAGAGGCAACAGAAAACCTTCCAGATAAATCAGAGTGGAGGGTTTGAAGAGACTTAGTAGCACAAGTTATAGGATCCCTAGGTATTTTCCTTGTTAACTTTCCTTGCTCACAGGCTAGGCAGAAAAAATCGCTTGGCATTGCAAGAATTTCAGGAAGACCAGTAGTGACCTTACAGATTCCGGAGAAGGTTGAGGGGGGAGCATGGCTGAGCATCTCATGTATTGCCTGCACAGATAGGAGAGAGGTTTGGAAGCTTACCTGAAGGACATATTCCTTGTTTTCCAAAACTGCATAGGCTATATCTCTTCCTCCAAGGGTGACTCTCAATTCTCCTAGTGTGCTGTATAGCTTTGCGCCAATGGCATCTAGGGCTCACCAAGATACCAGGCTAGTAGAACTAAAGCAGGGAATGTAGAGAACATCAGTTAAGGTGAGTTTGGATAGTCTATGTTTTGCATCAACAGTGAGATTGATCTCCACACAGTGTGTTGAACATAAAATTTTACCATCAACGATAACAATGTAGGAGGAAATAGGCTATAGTTTGGTGAAAAGTTCCTTCTTGCCACTCATATGGGCAGAGGCACCTGTATCCAAAATCCACCTGTCTTTACCGAGAACATCCGGAGTGATATATGCTGTCTCAAGGCCATGTGCAACAGAAGCGGAGTTAGAAGTACTGGCAGGTATAAAAGCTTTTGAATTTTCTTGCTCTGCCTTCTTTTTCTTGCATTCTTCTGCAGTATAACCCTTGAACCTCTTTTGGTTTTTCTCCTTGCACTAAGAACACTGTTTTCTATTTCGCTGTAGCTGGGCAGTGTAGGCTTTGTCGTCTGTAGCTCAGCGCTTGGTGGACTCAGAGGCGAGGTCGAGAAGTTTATCATGGACATTGGCATAAGAAACCTTTTCTTTGGTCTGGAGGTTGTCAACTATGTTGGCCATAGATGAGGGAACTGAGTTGAGGAGGCAGGAGCCCTTGATCTTTGGGCTTGTGGTGAAATCCTTTAGTTCAGCTTCTAGGGTATCTCGCTCTGGGTTCATAGTTCGCTCAGAAATCCTCACCCAAAGTGCATCAAAAGTGTTGAGATAGTCCGCTATTGATTTTCTTAGGTTATACTTTAGTGTAAAAAGTTGTCCAAAAAGTTGATGAATGGATTGGGGGGTTTTCCGGTCAAACTGGTCATTGAGCGCAGACCAGGTTTCGCAGAGGTAGTTTTTCCAAATATGATTGGGATCAGTTATGGTTCTATGTTCTGGTTCAGGAAGGCCAGTGCTTTGTTGTCAAGGTCGTACTATTCTCTCCATGCGGTCGCTGCTTCTTTCTCATAGGGCTCCATCTTGGTTCCCAGTATTATCTCATGGCACTTGAGATACTTGAGAAAGACAAGTGCTTGGTGGTGCCAAGTGTGGAAATTAGTGGTGCCTTTTAATTTCTCAATGCTTAGAATGCCATCAAGCTTGGTGGATGTCATATTTGCAGTATTGGAGGTGGGCAGAGTAGGAGTACACTGAACAGTTTCCGGCATGGATGATTCTGGGTCAACGGTTTCAGGCGCGAGTGGTTCCAACATCAATCCAGGCTTATAACCTGTTGAGCCAGATGTGAACAGTAGATAAAGGGAAAGAGAATGAATAGCTTGTATTCTCAGCATGAAACAAAGATAGCTTATCTACAAAAGAAAAGAGCCCATATAGGCAAATACCTACGATACATATACTAGCGAGCGGAAAAAGCGAGTGATAAACTGTAAAGCACGATGGCTAAAACAAAAGAAATAACGCAAATACAAAAACTGAAAATAAACTGAGAATAAGCTGAAAACCCGCCAATAATGGTGCATAACCCAAAACTCATAACTCAAAAAGGAAGGTAAGGAAAAGTGAAATAATGAAACTCGAACACAAAACACTCACTCATGTTTATTCCAACAATGACTACCTGAGAGAGGAAGTATTCCTAGCTATCATAGGAGTTCTAGCTTAAAGAGGGGGTTACTATAATAAACTGTAGTCATGTACTTTCCTATTTGTTATATCTTCCTTACCTTCTCTATCTCTTATTATTATTCTTTAGAATTCTATGTTATGAATTATTAATTATCACTCAGTCATGTATTGTCACTCATGTTGAGCTGTCTACCTTGTAGAGGTTATGAGAATAGTGTTTAGATTAAATGATTTTTAGGAATAGATCATGTAGACAAATAGGTTTCAAAGAGACTGCTATAGAAGGGAGGTAGTGTTCCTAGTATTTAGTATAAAAAGGAGAAATCTCTGTAGTCCTGTATTTCTCTTCTTTCTTCTTGAGGTGAGGGTATAGTCTAGTGGTATACATGCTCTGGTATCTATTGTGTAGTAACATATGACATTGTGGGTTCAATTCCTGCTTATCCATTCCTATACCATAAATTATTAGTCAGTTCAGGTTTTATAGCTTTGGTAAATTTCCCTAACTATGTAATAGTCCTAAGAAGGGTAATTAGCAATTTAGCCTAAGCTTACTTAGTGAGTTTAGCCTATTGTTATATCTATCTTAAGCAAATGTGACCAATGACCACAATGGTAGTATGAAGGGTTACCCTGATAGCAATTAGCGAGAATACTCCCATGTAATTTAGCTAGGTCATATGCTCCTAATCGAGTACAATGTCCTACCTATATGATAGTGATCGAGGGGAAGCTCAAATATGCTTCTTTCTTCTTTGCCATATGAATGGTTACCCTGATAGTACTTAGCGAGTAAAGGTAAAAACCTGATGCTCCTATGTAATGTGGCTAGGTCATATGTAATTAAGTTTGTACAATATCCCACCTATATAATAGTGATTGAGGGGAAGCTCAATTATATTTATTTCTTCTTTCAGTGACCAAGGGAGGTGAATATCCTCTTCTTTCTTCTCAGCCATATAAAGGGTTACCCTGACAGCACTTAGTAAATTTGTTCCTGTATTATGCAACTATGTCATATGCAATTAAGTTTGTGCAATACCCCATCTATACATCAGTGATGTAAGGGAAGATCAAATCCTCTTCTTTTTTCTTAAGATATAAAACTATGGTAAAGGGAAATGTGAAATCATATTATTTCTTCTTAACTATCAGACCTAAAAAAGACCTAGCAGGGTATGCCCCAGGGTAGACCCAAAACCAATACTAATAAGGACACATAGGTACAGAGAGCTGCCTAAAGCCTATAATCAAAAATGGAATAGTAAGGTATAGGGCACAACCAAAACAGTAACAAAATTAAAACCTAGCTAATCAGTAGGCAAGAGCTCTACTCCTTGATAGTTAATATCATCAACTCAACGGTGGCAAGAGTAGACCCAGACAAACTCTAAATGGCATATTTAAAAGCCATTATTGATAGGAGAGCCCTAGTTAAATTAATAAGTATAACAGTTAGGGTTAACCACAAGTTGACCATTGTCATCACCACCCTCCCTATACTACTAGCAAATAGTATGATAATATACCTTGATAAACTAAACTTCACCACCAAAGTAACTATGAACCTAGAAGTAGAATAAGAAAGATATAGGGTAACCTCTATAAATATAGAAATAATCCTTCACTCAGTCCTAACCTAACCTCTAGGAGAAATCCTAGTCTATAACTTAAGGACAGTACTATCCTATGTGGCTGATATCAAAATCACAGGATCTAGATACCTCAAGAGTAAAGAGGATAGAGAGAAGAACCTATATAGGGGTACTTTCATAGCAGTGGCTATCAGGATCAGTAAAGACCAAGTCCTGAATTTAGGAAAACAAATCATCTTCAACAAACTATGCAAAGTTGCTAAATCTTGGAGGATAAATGTTACAAACACTGATTTTATAGTGGCATTACCTAAACTATGAAAGGGCCATACCTGATAGTCATATAAGACTTACATGAGTTCATATAGTATGGTATAGCATAATAGAGGCCTTGAAAAACTTGTTTAAAGTCAACATAATATTTATAGCATGATCAGCTATAGAGGCAATATACAAGTCTTATCGAAGATTGAATAAGGTTAAACCTATGATAATCATAGGTAATCTTTACCAAGTCTATGATCAGTGTTCAGCATAATCATGCCACCTTAGAAGGAATATAAAAGAGACACTTGTATGAAGTTGCTTCTATAAGGTTTGAAGAATGTCATTCCTTAACTAACTGGATACATATACTGGTGTATTTAAGGAGTATGATAAGAGGGGGCTTGATGAAGCCTACCTCAAGGGAATCTTAGTCTGGGATACTATAGGCTTACTAAAGCCTACCTTAGTAGTTTCTCCTTCCTCAATACCATAGGCTTATTGAAGCCTACTTTAGCAGTATCTCCTGCCTTGATACCTTGGGCTTCATAAAACCTACCTCAGTGGTATCTCCTTCCTCAATACCGATAGGCTTATTGATCTGGTAGCTTGGTGTAGCAGTAAAGGTCTCATTCCACAAAATGTGACCTGAAGGTGAAGAATATGTACTACATATACCTGTGTGTAGTCGTAGGTTCAACTCCAGTGTAAGTCTGAACTTACGAATTATGCTCCTGGGAATCATAATCATCTTGGGACTGCAGTAATTATAATTGTACTGCTGGTAGTGATATCCTAAGCTCTGCATTTTACCATGGGAATTTCTTAGTATCTGCTGACTACATCTGATTTTCCTCTGTTACAAGATTCTGCTAGGTTCCTTTCCCAATACTATAGGCTTATGAATGCCTACCTTAGCAGTATCTTCATCTCCAATACCATAGGCTTACTGAAGCCTACCTCAGCAGTATCTTCATCCCCAATACCATAGGCTTGCTAAAGCCTACCTTAGTAGTATATTCATCTCCAATACCATAGGCTTGCTGAAGCCTGCCTTAGTAGTATCTTCATCTCTAATACTGTAGGCTTGCAGAAGCTTAACTCAGCAGTATCTTCATCTCTAATACTCTGGGCTTGCCAAAGCCTACCTCAGCAGTATATTTATCTCTAATACCATGGGCTTGCCAAAGCATACCTCAGTATTATCTTTGTCTCCGATACCATGGGCTCGCCAAAGCCTACCTTAGCAGTATCTTCATCTCCAATACTGTAGGCTTACCAAAGCCTACCTTAGCAGTATCTTCATCTCCATCTCTATAGGCCTAATGTAGGCTACCTCTATGATGACCATCTTATCATCAACAAAGCTCATCAATGGTATCACTGATCCTTATACTTAATGAAGCAAGATATGGGCTACTTATTATATTCATTGTCTTACCTAGGCTTATCAACTCTGTCACTACCTCCTGGTGGTGGTGACTAGCCTTGTGTAGGGAAACCTGTACCTATTATACAGTGATTTGCCTCTCTTCTATTATCTTAGTTTTCTTGATGATGGATTAAAGGACTGAGTTACATCAATAGTCTTCTAAAGACTAGAACATACTTCTCAGCTATATAAGAAGGGGAATAGTGTTCTCTTAATGTTAATCAGGTGATCCAGAGGATGGTATATCCATTCATAGGTATATAACCACTCCCATCTTTTATTAAGATAAGTAGTTCCTTCATCTATCTGAGGTCAGAGAACTTGTATTAGAGGAGTAACCATTCTCAAAGTCAGATCTCAGATAGAGATTAGTACACTTCACACGATATTGAGAATTGCCTAGTTTGCGAGTTCCTGATCCCCAGCCTTTGTCTCTTAGATAAGAGACCTCAAGGACCAATGACTCTGAAGTTATATCTCAGATAGAGATTGGTACACTGTACATGACAAGGAGAATTGCCTTGTAGGCAAGTTATCTGATCTTCAGCTCATGTCTCCAAGCTGATTTAAGATGTAGGGTAGGATAGCGAACTGGTATGTAGAACTCATGGAGAGGTTCCTGTAATAATAATCCCCACTACCCAGTGTTTCAAGTGTTTCAAATTTAGGCACATGAGTGCAATATGTAAAGAAACAAGACAAAATTGCAGCATCTGTAGTAACATATACAACCAAAACCTATTCCACTACCATGCAACCAAAGATAACAAATGCCCCAATCTACAATATATATACCAAGGACCATGTGAACACTTCAAAGAATACTGTGTCAACTGCTAACAGAGACATCAAGCAATAGATAAGGTATACCTAAATAGGCTAGTAGTAAGTGATGTATATACTAGAGAACTAGAAGGAAGAAGACAGGCTTGGATGGACCAAGTCAGTAATAAAATCCAGATATACCAAAAAAGATAAACAAAATTAGAAGACCATGTTCATGCAAAACCCTAGCCTCATCCTATAAGAGTTTAACCTATACTACCTACAGTAGCGACAAATAATAGATAGTAAAACATCAAGAGCAGAACCATTAGTTGAGGCAGTATATGACAAGGGTACTAACTCCTTAATGAACTATACATGCCCTCAAGGTATAGCTACAGAAACTAGAGGAACACCCCCATCAATCATGCCTTTATATCACTAACAACTATGTTATAGAACATAGACTAGTAAGTCACCATAGATAAAAACTAGACTACCAGCAACTATGAAGTAATTGCCATAACCTAATCTTATCCTACAATAGCCCCCTAGAAAATAAAAGTCCTAGACTACAAGAAAGCTAACTAGGAAAAAGTATAAGAAAACCTAAAAAGCTATGAACTGTTACTGTTTGATCCTGTAGCATACAATAAATAAACAGAAAAGAACAAAGATGACCTCCTAGACATAATCAAAAAGAATAGAGCCCTGCCTACAAAAACTATAACAAGCAAAGCCAAAGCCTGGTAGAATAAAAATCTTATAAATAGGAAACAGGAGTTAGGACAAGCTAGGTATGTAGCCAGGAAAAACCCCCAAAGCAAGGAGGAAAGAGCAATATAAGGAAGTAAAAGCAAGGATTATAAAGGAAGTAAAAGAAGTAAAGAAGGACCATTAGAATAGCTTCCTTGCTGACATCAAATAAAAAGACCTTTCAAGTGCTATAAGGTATACAAGACCAATCAGAGACTACCTACTCCCTCTAATAAGAAATGCTACCTCCCCAGATGATAGAATATATATGCTCATAGAACACTACTTCCCTAGAACCTAGAGAGAAGAAGAAGGAAGGGTAATAGAAAGGATAACCAGCACTAAAATCTCAAAAGAAGAAATAGACTATATAGACTATATCCTAAAAAGTACTATACACCAAATATCACTAGGACTAGACCAAATCCAGTACACGCTGTAGAAAAAGGTCTACTCAGTAGGCCCCTACATATTGCCTAAACTGATAAGCTCTATAATGCAACATAGAGTGCATCTCTACACCTTCAAGAAGACCATAGGAATGGCAATACCCCAACCTAAAAAACTAGACTACAGCAGCCTAAACATATACAGGTGTATCTTTATAATCGATATGCTAGGAAAAATCCTCAAAAAAGTCATGGTAACCAGACTCTTGCAAATAGCAATAAATAATAGAATGATTAACAAAAACTAGTCTAGAGCCCTACAAGGAAGGTCTGCAATTGACGCTATAAACTTGGTCAAACATGAAACTAGGATAGGGTAAAACTAGTACAAGAATATCACCGTCCTTTTTATTGATATAGAAAAGGGCTTTGACAGAGTTGACCATGATACCATAATCAGTGTCCTACAAAAAGGAAATACCCCAGAATACCTAGTATCATGGGTAGAATCTTTACTCAGCACCAGAGAGCTAGCCTTTACTAATAAGGGAATAGAATCAAAATACTTCAAAGTGTGTATAGGCCTACCATAAGGTTCCCTAATATCTCCCCTCCTCTTCAACATATATATGAAAATCTTAACTAGGGATAGTAGGGACAAGATTACAACTTATATTTACATTAATGACCTATGTATCTTAGCAATAGGGGATAGCTTCGAGGGAAATAAAGAGTCTCTAGAGAAGTTCTGCAGAAAGAACATAGAAAAGCACTAGACAAAAGAAAACTATCACTATCAGAGGGTAAAATTAAGATGTAACACCTTTACCTAGCAGGGGATATAGATATAACATTAAAGGTCCTCGGAACTAAAATCTAACACTCTCTATATATAAGGTATCTTAGATTAATCATGGACTCAAATGAAGTATACCTACACCATTCCCAACACTGAGCTAGCAGAGCACAAAAGGTACTTAGCAACCTACAAAGACTAGTGACAGGAGTCAGAGGACTTAACCCTTTCATTGCACTTAAACTGGTAAAAGCTATTATCATCCCCTTACTAATATATGGAGCTAACACTTTCTACCCCTAAAAGGTCACCCAAGGAGTAATTAAAACCATAGAAATAGTAATTACTGTAGGAGCAAAATAGGCCTGTGGGATACACAGGTACACTAATAATAAAAAAAGCCTAGTCGAGGCTAAACTTCCCCTAGCACACCTCTAAGTACAAAGGTACCAAGTGAACTACAGGGTGAGAATGCTCACCATTAATCCGATACACTTAAACTTCTATAAGCTCCCCTACATACCTAGAAGGAATTAAGGAAGGCTAACACTGATCAGAATCCCTTCATAGAAGCTAGAAACATTGGCATATCCAATGTCAAGACAACTCAAAATCAATGCACTCATTGGAATGATCAGAGAAAGTATTGGAAACTAAACCATATGCAATTATGTGCTCCCACTAATAGTTAAACCATAGCCTATAGCAGTGGAAGGAAAACTAAAAGTGGTCATCTATAAAGAAAAAGAGGAAGAACTTAAAACTTAGTGAAGAGTTTTCAGAAACACCAAGCTAGTAATCATCTTGGACACCTCAAAGCTTAGTGATTAACACCAGTTAGGAATAGCTATAGTAATGTATTACAATAGCTGAGAAATAGGAAAAACAACTAAATTGATAGGATATAAAGTATAGGTCTTTGATGGAGAACTCAAAGGAATCTGTACTATACTCAACATGACTATACAAGAGACCAACAAAAACCTAGAGACATGGACCATGTACATCTTCTCAGACTCATAAGCAGTAATTCCAGATGCAACTAATCCTCTCCCTATATCAACACAGTAAATAGCCTAGAAAATCATCTATCTCAACAAAATGCTATAAGAAAGAATCTTTGAAATCATAATAGAATGGTCCTCTAGGCATGCTAGAATTGAATAAAATGAACAAGCAGACTAACTAGTGAAAAAATAGTCTAAAAGAAAACAACCTAAGTAAACTAAAAGTGTTAAGAGCAAAGAACAGTTAACCAAGTTATGACAGGAGACTCATTAAGGATGTAGATGCAGGTATAGGTATAAGAAGCTTTACAAGAGGGTCTTACTGAGTGAACTTAGATATCTCAACTGGCAAGTTATAACCACTTGTGTTTTCTACCTTTATTGAGGAGTCAAGAGGTAATAGAGAATTTATCGAAGTAAGCAAAGTATATTCTTAACACTCAAAGATAGTACAAGACTTGAGATGATGGCTAGAGAGAGAATAAGAAGAAACAAAATATATTGCTCATCCACTTCCTCTTAAATACCCATTTCTAACTCAGTAGCTATAGAGAAACTTTACAAATGAAATAAACCCTATATAAACATTCCATCACAATTCCCCTATTATTTTACGATTCCCTAGGAGGAGATGAGTTTCATTATTGAAGAATTAAAGAAAGGTTTAGTATATTCATTTAGGAGTTTTAGAGTAGAGACTCTTCAAGTCCTATCCTCCAACAATGCCACCGATTAGTATATCACAATGAGATCAAGGTGACAAGTCCTATTATCGATCACATATATCCAATCTCATACATGTCATGTTGTCAATGCCTCATCTCACTTAGTCAGAGCTCATTTGCAACAATACTAATCATGTAGTTCCATGGCTTATAGAGTGATCATGGGTTCTGACATACCTTCTAGTTGAGTTAGAACAGTATCCATGTATATCCTAGTACATAGGTAGACTTCTTAGTAGAGTTATCTGTAACACTAGTCCACTATCTAGCAAGAAACAAAAGACTAGCTATGGAAATAGTTCGAAGATTACATAGATAAAACCCTTGAGAAAAAAGTACACCTGTACACAACTCTCCATAAGTATCAAGTGGCAAGAGCATTCTAGTTCAGAACAGGACACTGCTATATCCCAAATCTTCTCCATTTTAACCTAAAAATCAACTTTTGCATCTGTAACAAACTATATTCCCTTGAGTCCTACCTACTGTACTACCATACAATAAAAGAAATCAGAATGATCTACTAAGGAAAGGACCTCCAGCATATCCTCTATAACAATACCGGCCTATGGGTAAAAATAGTGAAAAAATAAATAGCAAAACCCCTAGACAAATCTAAAAGGCCCCTGGAATCCCCAATAGTAGTGATAGAGAAAGAGAAGGAAGCATATGGTGGATGAGACTGAATATTTTCCTTGCCTCTTTCTTAAAAAGTTTTTTTGATGGGAGTCACTTGCTCCCTTTTTACTCATTTTTGTTATCTTTCCTTCTTTCTTTTATTATTACCTTGTTTACTTTATTTTTCAGCATAGAGGAGGAATACTTCTTTGTCCAGAATGAGTAGGCAGAGGATTTTCGTAGAACTTTCCTTTTTAAGTAGAGCAGATAGGTTATCTTTTCTCCTTCAGTTATGTTCTTACTTTTAAATAAGTGTAAACACCCTGCTAGAGGATAGGAAAGATGTAAAACTATAGTATAGGGAAAATTAAATCATCTTCTTTCTTCTTGGTTAAGGAATTCAAAATCATCTTCTTTCTTCTTATGCAAGGATAGTCTAGTGGAATGGCTATACTAGTATTGTTATATGGCAACATGCAATGTCATAGGTTCAAATCCTACTCACCTCATTCTATACCATGAATTTCAAGTTAGTCATAGGTTTTGTAGTGTAAGTGAGTTTTCCCCAACTATACATGGTTGCCTAATCACTGGTTTAGTCTATGTAAGCAAATATGACCAATGACCACAATAGCCATATGAAGGGTTACCCTAATAGCACTTAATAAGTTTACTCCTATGTACGAGGTTATATTATAGGCCTTTAATTAGGTGGTACACCCTGCCTGTGCTCAGTGTATCATAGTAAGGAGCATACCTCTTTGTTTCTTATTTATGTAGTATCTTAAGTATATACCATAGTAATAAGAACAATATTCCTACAAATGTTCAGCACCTTACTATTCTATCTTATGTGAAGCACCTCTCAGTTCTCTAGAGTTATGTATCTTCTTCTTTCTCAATTTACCCTAAACCCCAATATAGACTAGGACCTAGTTATATTGCTGAAGGAGTTATCCTTTACACATATTAACTATCTTACAACTTATCAAAATAAGGGAATAGGAGAGATTTACTATAGTATTTAGAGCTATTTTCCTATCCCTTAAGCTATCTAGCTTAGCAGAAAAGTTTATTAATAATTATTATCTAACTTCCTTCTATAATTTTAAGCAACTAAAGTAGTTATAAGAGTACATCATAACATATAGAACCCACCATAAACTCTCACAATGTAATGAGTTGGATATTTTGTGATGCTTGTAGACCATTGTCTGTGACTAATCACAGTGGTATTTCTCATTAACAGGAATAAGTTTCTAGAGAAACACCAGTATTTCAAGGATATAGGTATAGTGTAAAGTGTAGGGCAAAAGATAAAGATGCTTCAGATTAATAATACAAATAAATATAGTAAATTATTAGGGACTCCCTCTATAAAACTTAAGACATACTTACCAAAAATATTTTAATTCAGGAGCAAATTGTGCCATACACAATGGAACAATATGGTATTGTGCAACATGCCATCTGAACCCTAGTCGAAGTTGCTTGGTGAATGTTATATGAGCACAACATTTCATACGAATTATTTTTAGAAGCAGTCTTCAATGCCGTCTACTTTAGTAATCAATCCCCACTGTAACAAAACATCATTTGAAGCTCTCTTCAGGGTATTACCTTAAATAGCCAACATCCTGGCTTTATGCAGAACGATCTACATAGACATTCCGAAAGAAGTACTATATATCAAGTTTCACCAGGAAAATTTTGTGGGCTCCGGAGGCTTCAAAATCTCCCGAAATAATTGAAATCGAGGACGGCGAGAATAAAAACCCGAACAAACCAAGGAAACCAATTTTTGTCGTTTTCTTATTTTGACTACGGCTATAGGTACTCGAGCCTACTTCCAGAGGCAACATAACCGCAAGGCGCAGTACCGATAGGAGCTTGGCTGTTTTTCGCCGGGAAGAATTCCTGGAGAATGTATGTACATGTAAGAGTATTGCAGATGGGAGAGCAGGAGAAAACAGCGGTATACCTTCTTTTTTTTTTTTTTTTTTTTTTTTTTTTT
>JABYPW010000001.1:61884-93987 GCA_016880775.1 Phymatotrichopsis omnivora | reverse complement strand
GTCATATACAAAGGAGTGATACTTGCTAAGTGCGCTCAGGGTTACCTTCATATGGCCCTACTATATGACAGAGGTAATGATGCTCCCTTAGTCACTATTGTATAGATAGATCAGGTACACTTATTTAAGAGCAAGGCTATAGTCATATAGGGGTAGGCTGTATGAAGGGTTACCCTGACGGCGCTTAGCGATGTATCACTCTATCTCTTAGTTAGGCTATTCGATTAAGTTCGCAAATAGTGCTACTCTGCTAGAGATTGTGACCGATGGAAGAAGAGTATAGTCATATAGGGGTAGGGGGTGAGGATGGTTTAGTGGTATGGCTATCCTGGTGTCGTTGTATGGTAACATACAATTTCGTGGGTTTAAATCCCACTCGCCTCATTCCATACCACGAATTTCCGGTCGGGTGCTGGTTTTGTTGCGTAAGCGAGTTTTCCCCAACCATGCAAGGTTGCCTAATTACTGGTTCAGTCCTTGTAAGCGAATGCGACTGATGACCACAATGGCCATATAAAGGATTACCCTGATAGTGCTTAGCGATGTATCACTCCCTCTCTTAGTTAGGCCATCCGATTAAGTTCGCGCAAAGCCGTCCACTAGAGAGTGTGACCGAAGGAAAAGAGTATAGTCACATAGGGGTAGGGGGTAGGGGGCGAGGATGGTCTAGTAGTATGGCTGTCCTAGTGTCATTGTACAGTAACGTGTAATGTTGTGGGTTCAAATCCCGCTCGCCTCATCCCATACCACGAATTTCTGATTGGTCATAGGTTTTGTAGCGTAAGCGACTTTTCCCTGACCGTATAAGGTTGCCTAATTACTGGTTCAGTCCTTGTAAGCGAATGTGACTGATGACCTCAATGGCCATATAAAGGGTTACCCTGATGGCACTTAGCGATGTATCGCTCCATCTCTTAGTTAGGCCATTCGATTAAGTTTGCACATAGTGCTGCTCTGCTAGAGACTATAGTCACATAGGGGTGGTGGGTTCAAATCCCTCTAACCTCATTCTATACCATGAATTTCCTGTTGTTCACGGGTTTTGTAGTGTAAGGGAGTTTTCCCTAACCATGCAAGGTTGCCTAATTACTGGTTCAGTCCTTGTAAGCGAATGCAACTGATGACCTCAATGGCTGTATGAAGTGTTACCCTGACAGCGCTTAGCGATGTATCGCTCCCACTCTTAGTTAGGCTATTCGATTAAGTTTGCAAATAGTGCCACCTGCTAGAGACTGTGACTGAAGGAAAAGAGTTTTGTCACATAGGGGTGAGCCGTATAAAGGGTTACCCTGATGGCACTTAGCAATGTATCGCTCCCTCTCTCAGTTAGGCCATTCCATTAAGTTCATAAATAGTGCTACCCACTAGAGAGTGTAACTGAAGGAAAAGAGTTTTGTCACATAGGGGTGATATTCACTAAGTGCTGTCAGGGTAACCTTCTGTAATGAACCATGGTCATGTACTTTCTTACTTGTTGTATTCTCATTGTATTTCCTATTGTCAGCCATGTTCTTTGGAATTCTGTGTTTTGAATCATGAAGCGTCACTTGGTCATGTATGGTCATCATGTTTAGCTGTCTGCCTTACAGAGGTCATGAGGACAGTGTTTAGATTGAATGACATATAGAAAAGGGTCATGTAGACAAAACAGGTTTTATAGAGACTGCTCTAGAAGGGAGGCAGTGCTCTTGGTAATTGGTATATAAAGAGAAGGAAATCCATGCAGTCCTGTATATAATGGGAAATAGAGTTTCCACATGGTCCTGTATTTCTTCTCTTTCTTCTTCATGCAGTATCTTAAGTATACACCATAGGAATAAAGAGTTATTCCCACAAACCTTCAGCACATCATTGCCTCGCTCTATGCACACCTCTTGAGTCCTCCAAAAGAGTTGTGTATCTTCTTCCATCCTAATTTACCCCAAACTCCAATACAGACTGAGGATCAGTTATATCGCTGAAGGAGTTATCCTTTAAACCTCTATACAGCCTAATACATGACATAGAGACTCTGCAATTCCCTTGGTCACTATGATATAGACAGGTCAGGTACACTCAATTAAGTGCAAAGCCATAGTCAGATATATAGGAGCAATACTCACTAAGTGCCATCAGGGTAACCTTCATATGGCCCTACCACATGATAGAGAGACTCTGCAATTCTCTCAGTCACTATGATATGGACAGGTCAGCTACACTCATTAAGAGCAAAGCCATAGTCATATACATAGAAGCAGGCTCCTCCAGAATCTCGATCCCCCCCTTACCTTGGGGTGAAGGTCCTCCTTGTCAAAGCCTGCACATCAGCTGGTCTCTCTTTTCTTGAGTCTTTACACCTTTCCGACCATGCACAATGAAGCTAAGTGAGACACTTCTCTCACAATGATAACCGAGATACATCGTTATCCCTGTTCAACGTTTGCCGGAGGCCTAACTGTGTAAGCGAGCGGGTGAAGCGGGCACCCATGGTCAGCCCCGCTTTAAGCGACATTGCGGTATAGGATCGTACTGCCATATTATGTCACTTAAGTGAGCTGATCACCAACATCGCGACACTCTCAGAGTTCCTAGGAGAGGTGTTCAGGCCTTCCTGAGTGTTACACCCTACGAACCAAGGATGCAGCGGCGTCCAACCCCTCTTTCTCTTGGTCACATCAGGCAGCCTTTTCTTTTCTTTTCTTTTTGATAAGCGACTGGACTATTCAAATGGTAGTTCTGAGGAGGGTAATCAGTGATTTAACCTTGCAGATTTCAGGTAACAGTCTTCGGCCACCGATCTCTATTAAGCCTGTTGTCAAGTCTGTCAGTTGGGTTTACGGTTGGGGGAAGCGGAGGATTTATTTTGTTTAAACGGTAATGCGAATGGCAGGAGCGGTGGATTTCCTTTGTTTTTATCCATGTTGCTTGTTTTATTTCCTCTTTTCATAGCTAGACCATTCGATTAAGTTCGTAGAAAAGTCGCCCCACTATGGGAAGAGTGTATTTAAATAGGGAATAGAGTATTGTCATATATATAGAAGTGATACTCACTAAGCACCATCAGGGTAACCTTCATATAGCTTACTATATAACAGAAAGAAACAAAGAAAGAAAGATCTTTAATTTCTTCAGTCACTATTGTACAGACAGGGTGTGTACATATAATTAATGACAAAGACATATTCACATACATAGGAATAATACTTGCTAAGCACCGTCAGGGTAACCTTCATATAGCCAAATTTCACTACATGACAGATAAATTTATTTTCCCATATTACTTACCTTCAAATCCTCATTCTACTAGCAGGGCATTTACACTTAACTAAAAGCAAAGACATTTATCACATGATAGAACATTTATTTTCCCATATTACTTAGTTTTATATCCTCCTTCTACTAGTGGGGCTACTACATGACAGATGTTCTGCTCCCTATTTCGATCACTTATAATGTGGATAGGGTGTGTACACTTGATTAGGAGCAAAGACAGTCACACATTGTAGGAGTATCAGGTATGCACCTTCATTTCCTAAACACTATCAGGGTGACCTTCATATAACCATTGAGGTTATCAATCGCATTTGCTTACATAGATTGAACCAGTAATTAGGCAACCATGTATGGTCAGGAAAAACTCACTTACACTACAAAACCCATGACCAACCAGGAAATCATACTATATTAGGAGTAGTATAAGCAGGATTTGAACCTACGACATTGCATGTTACTACACAATGACACTAGGACAACCATACCACTTGACTATCCTCATCCCCTACTAGATGACAGATACATTTATTTTCCCTTATTACTTAGTTTTAAATCCTCCTTCCACCAGTAGGGTATTTACACTTATTTAAAAGCAAAAACTCAACCAGCATAAAGAGGATGATAGAAAGAAATCCTCCACTAAATACTTTGAGAAGAAATAAGGCAGAAAAGGTTAGGATGCCTACTATATGACAGATTCATTTATTTCCCCATACTACTTAGTTTTAAATCCTCCTTCCACTAGTGGGATCTTTATACTTAATTAAAAGGAAAGATATTACTACATGATAGAAAATCTGAGTATCTTAAATACACTTCTTTTAAACTGAGATGACACAGAGGTGACAAAGGAAATAGAAACACAAAGAACATTTCCTGATTCTAGACCATCCTTTAATTTTTAATAATATAAACCTGTAGAAGAATATGTAATGGACAGGTACAATCACTACTTTATTTAGTATTGATCATCTAGGACATCTTTAGGCCTCACTCTTAATCTGTCCTAGTCTCTCATGATACTAGCCTGACTAGGTATGCAATGACCTCATAACTAACTAGACCAATGTTGCATCATCCCATTAGCTAATTGCATGATAACTGTGGGGCTCACTTGCTATGCTTAGTCAAGGCTTATGGCCAAGCTACACTATGCCATGTTGTACCACACACATCATATGTGACAGATGTGATAGGAGACTTGTAGGGGATGTAGATACAATTATAGGCACAAGAAGTTTCACAATAGGGTCTTACTAATTGAATGCAGATATCTCAACCAGAAGGTTAGAACTGCTTGTGCTTTTACCTTTATCATAGAGTCAAGAAGAGATAGAGATCTTTTGATAAGAGAAGCAAAGTATATTCTTAAGGCTCAAAAATGGTACAAGAATTGAGATGAAGACTCAAGAGAGAAGAAGAAACACATTGCTAGATGTTGATTCCTTAAATGCAACTTTGATGCTATAGAACCAGGGTGTGTACACAAACTTAATTGCAACTTTGATGCTATAGAACCAGGGTGTGTACACAAACTTAATTGCAAGCACTAGGTTCTATAACTCCTATTTAGGTTTGTCAGGATGTATATCCAGTTTATTAGGTCTAAGTGTGATACCCTAAAGGGTGAGGAAGCAAGGGCCCAGTTAATACATTACTGGTGTCTCTCTCCCATTGCCCTAGATCAAAATGCTGAGTAGTAGTAGGTACTAGTGAGTGTGACGGTGGTGGAGGCAACTAGGACTTGCCTCTAAGGGGTCTACTTGGGTATCAACGAAGGCCAGCAAAGGCAGCAAACCTTTCAAGGTGTAAGTACCCTGGTAGTTCTGAGGAAGGTAATCAATGGTTTAACCTGAGGTCAGCTTAGGCCAGTCTACAGACTCCTCAGCCTGTTGCCATGTCTACCTACGTACCTTCGGGTATGCTCAGGATATCACACTTGGACCTAAAAAGGCGGGGGAGGCAAGTTTAACCCTAAAATGGGGGCTACTGAACCTATGTCATATGCTCTTAGTTGAGTGCGACGCCCTGGTTCTTTAGCATCAAAGTTGTTTAGGGAAGTCCAGATAGCAAGTGTGATACCCTAAGTGTATGTATACTAGGTACACAGGTAGGTGTGGCAACAGGCTGAGGAGTCCATAGACTAAGTTAAGCTGACCTTAGGCTAAACCACTGATTACCTTTCTCAGGACTACCAGGGTGTAATGACTTATCCTGAACTGAACAGAGGTAATGAATGGCCTTTGTTGATACCTGATCAGACACCTTAGTGGCAAGTCCTAGTTGCTACAACCACTGTCACACTTATTAGTACCTACTACTACTCAGAGTTCGATCTATGGCAATGGGAAAGAGACACCATTAATGAGTTAACTAGGCCCTTGCTTCCTGGCCACCAGAAACACATCACTTGGGTGCTTCCTCTTAAATACCCATTTGGAACTGAGAGATAACTGAAGAATTTCCCAAGGAAATGAACCCCATCGAAACATTCCATCACAATTCCCTACAACTTTCCATGATTCCATAGAAGGAGACCAACTGTATGATCAGGAATGAGTTTTTGGACTGGCAAGATCATCCATGACTTTTCAGGGAGAGTCCTTCAAGTCATGTCCTCTGATGATGTGGCTGATTGGCATATCATGATGAGATCAAGGTGACAGGCCTTGTCATCAATTACATGTTGCCAATCTCATGTATAACATGTTGTCAAGGACTCACCTTCCTTAGTCAGAGCTCAGTAGTGACCACACTCATCGTATGGTTTGCATAGCTCAACTCCAGGGGAGAGGTACTCACAGGTTCTGATTTAACCTTTCAGTCAACTTGGAATTAAGTTCTACGCATGCCCTGATACCCAGGAAGACTACTGGTACAGTAATCTGTAACAACAGAGGACTCATCTAGAGCACTTAACACAATAGTGAAGGAATAGGACAGCATACATGTGATGGGAGACTCATTGAGGATGTAGATGCAGGTATTGGCACAAGAAGCTTCACAAGAGGGTATTACTGAGTAGACTCAGATATCTCAACCGGCAAGCTAGAACCGCTTGTGTTTTCTACCTTCATCATCAAGTCGACAGAGAACTATAGTTTTCACAAAGAAGATAGCAAAATATATTCTTAAGGCTCAAAGACGGTACAAGATTTCTTAAGACAGCTAGAGAGAGAAGAAGAAACAAAACACATTGCTTGTCCGCTCCCTCTTAAACACCCAATTCTGACAGAGTAACAACAGAGAACTTTTACAAATGAAACGAAACCTAAAGAAACATTCCATCCTGATTCCCTTGCTCTTTCACGATTCCCTAGAAGGAGATCAGTTTCGCGATTAGAGAATCAAAGGAAGATTTTGGCTTAATCATTCAGGACTTTTCGGAGAAGACTTCTCAAGTCCTGTCCCCTAACGATGCGACCGATCAGCATATCACAATGAGATCAGGGTGACAAGTCCTGTCATCGATCACGTATGTCTGATCCTGTGTACGTCATGTTGTCAATGCCTCACTTCGCTTAGTCAAAGCTCCATGGCGACAACACTCGTCACATGGTTCCGTGGCTCAAGAAATGATCACGGGTTCTAACATACCTAGCGATTGACTTGCACATGTTCTGGTACCTAGGTAGACCACTTGGTACAGCTTATCTGTAACAATACACACATTTGACATTCTAAGTGTAACCACCATCATAGTGCAGGGCTAAGGTACCAATGGCAAGACTGCTATCAGTGTTCATAACAACCCAAGAGAAACAGGGAAGAGCACTATGACCCTATGCTTTTGCCCTGAGCAGGTGAACCTTATAACACATACAAAAACAAAGAGTGAAAGAACAACAGCAGTAAGTACAATGTATAAGGGAAAGGCAATTTATGTTATAACAAATATACCAGACATTGACTGAAGTCCTCCCATTAACAGAAGTAGAAGCAAGAAAAAAGGGAGAGGGGGGAGGGATCAAACATTCTATCTCCTCTTCATATTCAGCTTGGTCAACTAGCTTATCATTATTGGTCTTGATGATGATGTCACTTGGGCATCACAGGTCATTAGTAGCATGTGTACCATTACAGTTGATGCATTTGAGGGTGGTCCAGTCCCTTACTTAGCTTTTGATCTACTCAGGGTCATTGCAAGTGTGCTGTGTGAGGAGGTTTTTTCTAGTACAGTAAAAGCATATGGGCTGGGAAGTGTAACGAAGTAGATGGTGGCCAAATTGGTTGCAATGGATGTACTAAGTGAAGTTGCTAAGGGTTATCTACTGTTTAGTCTTTCAGTTTTTGTTTAGGATTGTAAGACCCATCGAGATGCAGTAGTGATTATCATTAATAATAATAGTAACAACAATAGAAAATGCTTTCTTGCTAGTGACCTTCCCCTTAGAAGCAAGCTAGCATGGGGTTTCAGAAAGTAGGACTCTCTAATTAAATGTCTTAATCTCATCTCAAATCTTATTGGAGACACCAGGGACTTGGTTAGGTATGTTATGAATGATGTACTTCTTATTCAAGAAGTCACAGTGAAGGCCAGTGGTGTTGGGGAAGAACTTCCTAATAGTGTCCTCAAGTGTCCTCAATAGTTGCTCAATAGGTAAGGGCTTGTTGAGAGCTTGCACATTAAAACAAATGTGACATGATTGAAAGAAAAAAAAAAAATCGAGACAGTCAACCATGGAGTCTTTGCACAAACCCCATAAGGCCTAGCTTGCAAGGAGAAGGTTGGTAGCAAGAAACCCTCCTCTATTGTTGTTATGATCATTGTTGACAACAATCACTATTATATCTCAAAGAGTCTCACAATCCTGAACAAAAACCAAAAGACTGAGCTGTAACATCACCTTTAGCAACACTATCCCCTGAACCAATTGCAACCAGTTTGGACATCACCAACTGTTCTTCACTTTCATTCTTCACTTTCATACCTATCTGCCAGTGCTGTGCTGACAAGCATCTTACCAAACACTATGGTGGCAACCCTGAATGCAAGATCAAAGGCTGACAATGTGAGAATACTGACCTCAAATGCATTAACTGCAAAAGTGCCTATGATGCTAATGACCCACTCTGCCCAACTAACATTCTCACTATGACTAAAGATGATCAACTGGCCAAACAAGCTGGATATGAAAAGGAAATCAAATCTTAAACCCTTCCCCTTCTTATTACTTTTCTTCTGTTTACTAGAGGACTTGGGTCATTTGTATGGTGTGTTATAAGGTGACATGGATGGCTTTTCTTTTTACATTGTATTTAGTGCTCTTGCATTTCCCTATTTCTTTTCTGAAGTTATATAAGGTTCACCTCCTTAGGGTGAAGGACAAGGTCCCAGATGCACTTCCTCACCTTCTATGGTATCTGCTAGGCTTTGTTCCTTCCCCTCCTACATGATGGGTATTTTCCTGTTTTTGTGTTCCTTTTTCTTCCATTTCTCTGAGCTCTTTTTTGCCTGCTGCTCTTTCTCATCATTGGTTTTTTCTTTTTATTGCAGGGGTTCAATGAGGTGATGTTAGTTGTTATACATTTTATGTCATAGCTGAAGAGGCTACATACAGCAGTTGTACATTACTACACCTGCAAAGAGTTATGCCGACAATGTTTCGATTACAGTTTTCTTAAAGTTGATCAGGGACAACAAAAGGCTCATATGGGAAAACTTCCAGAACATGGAATCAAAAGGGAAAAGCCTGGATGTGATCTTGCATGACAAAACAGAACAAAGACAATGAATGACATATAGAGAAAGCTAGATGACCATCATCATAAAGGAATACACCTGGGAACAACCGCAGTCAAACAGCAGGAAATAATGTACCTCAGATACTACTTGGACCAAACAAAGAACCCATATGTACACTATCAACAAAGGTTAAACAGAGCAGCCAGAATTTGGAGGGCTATACAAGGACTCCTAGTCAAGCCACATGGCCCCTCCACACATCGACAAACTAGCAAGCAAAAGCATCCCATCGCTTTATAGCAAACAAAAAGTCCTCCAATCAGTGAAAGATCACCTCCTAGCAGAATGGAAAAAATGAGTCCAGCCAGCCAAAGGATATACATATTACCTGTCCCTTCCTGAAGACTCCACATTCAAGCTCCCAACTAAATTGTCAACAAGGATCTTTCAAATGAAATCTGGTAGCTCCCACCTGCTTGCCCATACACCTTGGAGACAGGGAAGAGGGCACTGCCTGAAGTGCCATGAGGAGCCAGAAACCATGAAACATACAATACGACAGTGCAAAGCCAAAATACTGGAAAGAGAAACCTTCCTCCCCAGAAACCCATCACTGACAAAAATCTTCAACAGTCCATCACTACTCGAAAACCTTTTGGATTACCTGGCCACAACAAAAATGGGAGCCTCACACAGACCTTACCAATACAAGTTCCAAGTATGAGTGTGCCCCTCCCTGTAGAGCTCAGTCTTGTATCTCCTCTCCTTCCATTCCCAGCTGCTGCAGTTTCTGTGGCCCCTAGGCATATACGGTTTTATGGCTTATCATTCCACAGGTAGGCATCCCATTGAGGGATCATGCCCACCTTCTCCTTTGTACCTTTCTAGTTGCTCTGTTTCTGCACTTTCTAGTGACAGTAGTTTTGTTGCGGAGGGGATGCCTTTTCATACTTCTTCTGATCTTACAGTTTTACCTTCTGTTTTTCCTGATATTGTTTTGAACAGGTGGTTTTTGTAGAGAAAGAGGGGGATTACTTCTGGGTATGCCATAGTCTTTGACTGGTTGCAGATTCTTTTGTAAGCTGTGAAGAGTAGTTTAGAAAATGAAGACTAAATAATCATCATCATTCTACAGTACTAACAAAAAGTGATGAGCTGGTTTTTCAATTATGTAAGCCAGTAACATTCCCATCATTCCTGCAATCTCCCACAGTGAGAGATATTCAACTATGCAAAGCAACCATAAAAATTCATATTCATTTGAAAGCATAGATATATATGTAAAAAAAACATCAATACTTTGTAGATCCTCCTAATGCCTTTATACATAAGCTTACTCTATTGGGCATAGATTTGCAAAATCTCTAGGAGTAATGTGCTCCCACTTCTCCAAAATCGCTTTTTTTTAAGCCTTGCTATTAAGTATAGAAAGCCCCCTATTCTGTATCCTCCCCTCAAGCAAGTGCCAGTGATTCTCAATGGGGTTGAGGTCTGGTAACTGTGCAGGCCAAGGTAACTTTTTCACCTTTTCCTTCTCCCTTTTCACCTTTTCCTTCTCCCTCACCTCAACACATGCACATGCTGTATAATAGCTTGCATTATCCTCCATAACCTCAATATCCTTATTTCCTCTTTTTTCCTCTTGTAAAAGGTATTAGGTGTGGTTTTAGAAACAACTTAATATACTTTTTAGCACTCATGCACCCTTCATCCAAAATCACTATAGGACCCTTCCCTCCTAATATTATAGTGGCCCATATGCTTATTGACACCCTCCCACTCTTCCTAGTAGGTTGAATAATATTTTCCCTATACCTATCATGCCCAAACCTCCAAAACCAATCTATTCCTCCCTTTCCTCCTAGCTCTACACTGCATTCATCTGTCCAAAGAATGCAGTCCCATTTTTTGTCTTTCCAGTCTCAGTGGGCTCAGCACCACAACAGGCATTCTCGCTTGTGCCACTTCATCAAAAGCGGTTTTTTTGGTGCATGTCTGCATTGTCTACCATGCTCTTTGATAGCACAGTGTGCAGTAGAGATTGAGACTTTGGTGTGGGAGCTTTTGCTGAAGAGGCCTAGTCCTATATAGGTATGGATTTTGGCTAGTTGAGCAAGGTTAATGCGCCTCCAAGGGTGACAATTTCCAGAATCTACCTGGTCAAGGCACATTCTCAACTTGACTTTGTGGTTCTTGGCAGTCTCAGTCTCAGTGTACTGCCAACAGTGGATTTAGGAATGCCCATCTTTTCTGATATTTGGCTATAAGAATAACCATCTTCATGAAGGGTTATTACTTCCACTCTCTTTGCAGACAAAGTCTCTTTCACTTTGGGGAGGCATTGAGATGATTGTATTTTGGGTTTATTCATTTACTGGACCCTGAGTCTAAAATTTTATATGTTGCAGGGCAGAGGAAGTTGTGGGGGGGTTAAGCCTCACTTATGCAAGAGGCTCTCATCACTTTTTTGCTATTACTGTACAAAGAAACAATACAATATGACTTGAACAAAATAAAAAAAGTTTTGGAACATTATATGAATCTGTCAAAAAGATATAGTCAGAGACACTGAAAACTGCTAAAGCTGTGAAGAAGCCCAATTTTTCCTAGACCCCACCTCAACCCTAAGCTGGCACTGTGCCACTGGCCCTACCTAATTTCACAGTAACCTGGGCCTCTGTCAATCCCTATAGATCATTCCTAGGCTAAGGTCATTAAAAAAAACAAAAATGGCAAAGCCTCAGCTACACCATAAACCTATGCCACCACCTCAACTGCTGCCCCAAACTACCTATCCAAGTGAGAGCACAAGATATCTATCAATCTAGAGGGAGACATCCCTAACTTTAACCTCATTGCAGTCCTAGATGAGGTCAACAAGGCTCTTGTCTCCAGAAATTCAACCTCTGCCTGCTGCATCTGAGCTATCAGAAAGGCCAGCCCCTGTAACATTTTCCTTACTATCATGGAATACACAACTGCCCAACAAGTTCTCACATACAAAGTTACTATCAAGGAGGCTGTTAGGAAGTCCTTTCCTGCCACCACTGGCCTATACTGAAATGTCCTTCACAAGAACTATATTGTGTACAACGTTCTAACCCAAGCTCCTGGGGTCTCTGATTTTGACCACATTTCAAAGATCAGTGAGGAGATTGAGACATTCAACCACAGAGCCTCCTCTATTGTTGTTACCATCATTATTTGCAACTGTATCTCCAAGGGTTGATCCTAAACAAAAACTAAAAGACTGAATGATACATAATCTTCAGCAACACAACTCAGGGCACCTGCTGCTACCAGTGTGGGCACCACTAGCTACACTGCACTTCCAAATCTATCTGCTAGTTCTGTGCTAGCAAGCATCTCCTCTCTGAACACTCTCATGGCAACCCTGACTGAAAGATCAAAGGCACACAATGTGAGCATACCACCTTCAAACACATTAACTGTGAAGCTGCTCATGCTGGCAATGACCTACACTGCATGACTTACATCATTGCCATGACCAAAGATGATAAGCCAGTTGACCAGACTAGACACAAGGAGGAAATGGAATTCTAAATCTGTTTTTCCCTCTTTCATCCCTTTCCTTCTGTTTATGGCAGGACTTTGGTCAAATGTATGGTGTATCTTGCTTCATGCAAGAAGTGACATGAATGGCTTTTCCTTCCATGGTATATTTAGTGCTTTTGCTTTTCCCTGTTTCTTTTACCAACCCCCATTCTTAACACCTCAGAATTTGAACATATGTCCCTTATCTGAAAGGAGATTGAGACATACAACCATGGGGTGCTTTTGCTCAGCTTCCATGATGGCTGGCTTCCAAGGACAAGCTCATTAGCAAGCCTGCTTCTTCAATTGTTATAACCATTGTTGTTAACAAACAATCACTACTGCATCACACAGGGTCTCACCATTCTCAACAAGAATTGAAAGACCAGCCCCTACATTGCCTTTTTGAAGGCCACCTAGTGCTCCCGCTGCTGCTGCTTCAGTCATCACCAACTAAAGTGCACTTTTCCCCCCTGCTCCTATCTATGTGCTGGCCCCTATGCCATCTTTGAATACCACTGCAGCAATGCAGGGTGTGAACACAAAGGTTGACAATACGACTATATAGTACTTAAGTGCACCAACTGCGATGCTGCCCACCCCACTACTGATCCACTCTACCCTGTATATTTGAAAGCCTTGGCCAATAATAACAAGCGAGTAGAGAATCTGCATGCTGTGATGGAAGAGGGAATGTAGACTTAGGGTCCCTTGGTGTTTCATCTATTTCTTGCTTGTGTTGTCCCCTTGGTGTAAGTTTCTGTTGTTTTGGCTTTGTGTTAAGTTCTTTTCATTTGGTCTCTTCTCTTTCTTTTCTTCAAGGTTAGTGTCTTTGCTCCTCCCTGGATCCCTTCCAGGTGTTGTAAGGTCCACTTCGCTGGAGATGGAAAAGAGGTTCTCTGGTTGTCTTGTTTCTCGCTTAAGTTCTTCTGCTGGTACATTACATGCTGAATTGCTGGGTTTCCCACTGATCATGTTTCTTTTCTGAATTTTCATTACACCCCACCATTCTTTCCTTTCACCCCTGTGTCTTCTTAGTTTATTGCAGGTAAGTGGGGAGGATTTGGGATCTATATGTATTTTATCTTTGCATAGTTCACAATACCGACCTTAAGTCAGCTGTCTTTCTACCTTGTGCCATAGCTTAGGCTAGCTGCAAGCAGGGGTTCTTTCAGACAACCCCTTCAGGGTCATAAAGATAAAATAAAATGAATTTCACCCCCCTTTTCCCCATTTCTTTTCTCAGGTGTTGTAAGGTTCACCTCTCTGGTGTGAAAGGAGAAGGTCCCATGTTCTCTTCCTTATTTCTTTCAGTCTTTGCTGTGGTTTTGCTCCTTCTGCTTGCATGCAATAGGTGTCTTTCTGCCCACTCTCTTTTCTTCATGCTTTTCTCTTTCACTCTTTCCTTTCTCTTTCTATCTATGGCTAGGCTTTTCTCACAGGATATTTAGTTATTGGTTTTGCCATGCCATAGCCAAAGAGGCCACATGCAGAGGTTGTACCTATAAACAATACAATCTGATTAAAAAAAAGTTTTGGAACATTGTAGGGTCTGTTGTTTGGCACACTTCAGGACAGTATCATTGCAGAGTTATCCTTGCTTTTAGTTGTCATTGCCACAGGAGTACTTGGAGGTATGATGAGCACTAGTGCATATGTTACACTTAGGAGGGGTACTTGTATGTAGTATAGTGGTGATAAAAGGCCTACTAGCTGGTACAGCTAGTAGCAGAGTTGAAAGGGATATATTTCTTAGTTTATGAGGTGTTGAAAGGATAGTTAGAGTCCAAAGAGAATATTGGCTTCATCATTGTCATTGATGATGCTGATAAAAAGAATTCATTCCTTTAAGTATAGTCAGAATCCTTAGTTAACTACCCATTCATTTATGCAAGGATTACCCTTTTTTTAAAGGATTCACTTTCCATTTGGAATATGTCAGCTTCATTTCTAGGGAGATGTATGAGCATGGGGGACATTACATAGTCATTATTTCTTTTAACAGTGATTTCTGTAGATGGTTAAATATCTTATATTCTGGAAGTGATTTCTGATCCGGTCACTAATGTGGAGGATTGGTCGTATACGCTCAATCAAGAGCAAGTACTAGCCTTATACATAGGAGCGATACTTCACTAAGCACCATCATGGTAACGTTCATATGGCCATTGTGATCATCAGTTGCATTGCCTTATATGCACTTAACCACTGATCATCAGTCACATTCCCTTATATGCACTGAACTAGTAATTAGGCAACCATATATGGTTAGGGAAAACTCGCTTACACTATAAACCCATGACAGACCATGGAAGCATGGTATTCAGGAGTGGCAGGAATGGGATTTGAACCTACAATATTGCGCCCACTAGGGCAGCCATACCACTAGACCATCCTCACACCAATATCTCATATTCTGGAATTGATTTCCAAACTGGTTACTAATGTAGAGGATTGGTTGTATACACTCAATTAAGAGCAAGTACTGTCTCTTATATTCCCTAATTACTTTCGTTTTACATTCTAAATCTACCAGCATGTCAATGGTTGAAGAGGTGTAAAGTCTTTGATAGAACTGTCTACCATATTGCAGGAGGCAAGAATAGATGCAACAGTAACATCCTTTGTGGTTATGAGAATCAATCAGTTTATTTGTTATTACAAATAGCTGTAATACAGAAATTGTTAGAAGCCTTATGAAGTAGCAAGATGCTATTTACTTAGTTTCAACTTTTCAACAGGTTTAAAAGTGATGATATTAGAAGTAGTGGAAACCATAATTCAAGCTTTTTTTTTTATAACTTAGCAAATTACATAGAGCTAAGGACTATAGTGAAAAGTAGCACAATATATTTTAACATGCTTTCACTATCATATGCCCTAATCATTGAAATGAAAGAAATAGACCAAGTTAACAATGAATTGTTGTTTGTGCATGACTCTAATAATCTTCACATCCAGCTATTTGTAAGAACAATCAACAGTGTATAATACTCACCATCATGGAAAATGTCACTGATGCAAAAGTTTTTGCCTAATGCAATTGAATTGATGCTTCTATCAAGCAACTATAAGAATTACCTACCATCTGTAGGAAGGAAGGGTGGAAAAAATGCTAGGTATATAATGTCTTACATATGTAGAAAACTGAAGCTGACAAGGTCAGAAAAGAAATCGAAACCTTCAATGAGTGATTCTCATATAAACCTCTAAGTGGCTGGCCAAGGAATTAGATTGGACTAGGAGGAATGTATTGACATTTGTGATTACAGTGATTGATAGCAACAATGAAGCTTGAATTCTCCATGGGGTTATAACTGTCACCCATAACAGACAAGTTGAGAAGTATAGCCCTATCAACTCTGCTACCCTCTGCCCTGAGTGCTAGGCACTTGGTCACAATCAAGTCTACACCTGCCCCAAACAAGCCAGCTAAGCAAAAATGAGAAATTATTGTCAATCTTGGGGAGAAATCCCTGATGTTAACCCCATCAGAGTCTGAGATGAAGTTAAAAAGGCTCTGTTCTTGAGGAAAGCTCTACTTGCTGAATCTCATCTGTCCAGAAGGCCATCTTCTGCAATGTTTTCCTTTCTGTCATGGAAAACACAACTGCCTAACAAGTCCTTACCTATAAAGTGACCATTGAGGAAGCTCTTAGGAAGTTCTTCCCCAACATCACTGGCCTATGCTGTAACTTCCTTGAGAAGAAGTATATTGTGCACAATGTACTAACCCAAGCCACTGGTGTCTCCAACTTCAAACACATGTCCAAGATCTGCAAGAAGATTAAGAAATTCAACAATAGAGTCCTTCTTACACAAACTCCCTGCTGGCTCACTTCCAAGGAAAAGGTTACTAGCAAGAAAGCCTAATTTGTTGTCATCACTGTCATTGTCAATAACAACCACTTCTGAATTTCCAAGGGTCTCATGATCATAAACAAGAACTGCAAGACTGAACAATATATCACATTTAGCAAACCATCCAGTGTACCTGTTGCAACCACTATTGACATCACTAACTGCAATGAAATCAACAGCCAATCTGCTGGTACTGTGCTTGGAAGCACCTTCTCACTAAGAACACTTGCACTAACCCTGACTGCAAGATTAAAGGCTGACAATTGGAGCACACCACTATCAAATACATTAACTGTGAAGGTGCCTATGCTACTAATGATCCACACTGCCTACTTAAATCACAAATAGAATCAATGATGATAGGCCTAGGGACTCCCCTGAAAACTAGGAAGAAATGGAATTCTAAATCCCCTTCCCCCTCCACTTTTCTAGTTCTTCTGTCCTATAGGAGGACTTCAATCATTGCTTGGTGTGTTTTGGTAACATAATTTGCTGTCCCTTTTTACAGTGTACTTACTGCCTTTGCTTCTCCCTATTTCCTTTTCTGGGTGCTGTAAGGTTCACCTCCTCAGGGTGAAAGGATAGAGTCCTGGTACTCTCCTTTGTTTTTCTTAGTTTCTGTCAGGTTTGTTCCTTCCCCTTGCACATGATTGGTGTCTTTGTGTTTTTCTGTCTGTTCTTTCCCCATGCTCTTTTTTCTCTCCACTCTTTCACTGCAGTAACCACTTTTTTATGACCACATCCTATGACTTACTATCTGTGTAACAATAGTAAATGACCATACCCTAATTACCACATCCCATCACTTGTCCACATGACCATACCCTATGACCATATCCCTTGACTCAATGCCTATGTGCTACTCTGAAATGTAACCACTAAAGGTGGTCATCACCTTCCATTTTTGGCTTCATGCACTCCTACACCATTTTCTAATACCAACCTACCCCATGTTCCTTATGCTTCTATTGGTCTCTTTAACAAATGCTGAGAGATACTTTGAACACTTCCATTCTTCCAATCCCTTTCATGGTAACTTCTTTGAGTATAAGTCATACTGGTAGATGACTTATCTAGGGCACTCTGCTTCCTCTTCCCCCCCCCATATTATGATGAGCAGAAACTATAACTAGTGTTGCCCTCAGCTAGTGAAAAGACTGCACCCTTCACAAGAGTACGACGATGATTGTGCACCCTACAAGTCCTTTTGACAATTCAGTATAGGATCATACTGCTGTCTCTGTCACTTAGGCAAAGAACCCCCCCAGAGTGACAATAGACTTTGGTGACAATGTAGTATAGGTGTGATGGGAGACTTGTTGAGGATGTAGACACAGGTATACACACAAGAAGCTTCGCAAGAGGGTTTTACTGAGTGAACTCAGATATCTCAACTGGCAAGTTAGAACCACTTATGTTTTCTACCTTTATCAAGGAGTCAAGAGAAGATAGAGAATTTATCAAGAGAAAGCAAAATATATTCTTAAGGCTCAAAGATGGTGCAAGACTTGATATGATGGCTAGAGAGGGAAGAAGAAGAAACAAAACACATTGCAGAAACTCTTTTCCATTGGTCACACTCTCTAGCGGGTGGCTTTTGGCAAACTTAATTGAATAGCTTAACTAAGAGAGGGAGCGATACATCGCTAAGCGCCGTCAGGGTAACCCTTCATATGGCCATTGAGGTCATCGGTCGCATTCGCTTACAAGGACTGAACCAGTAATTAGGCAACCTTGCATGGTCGGGGAAAACTCGCTTACACTACAAAACCTGCGACTAACTGGAAATTTGTGGTATAGGATGGGGCGAGTGGGATTTGAACCCACAACATTGCACGTTACTGCATAACAACACTAGGACAGCCATACCACTAGACCCTCCTCACCCCCAAAACACATTACTCATCCACTCCCTCTTAAATACCCATTTCTGAGCAAGTAGCTACAGAGAAACTTCACAAAGGAAATGAAACCCATCGAAACATTCCATTGCGATTCCCTTATTCTTTCAAGATTCCCTAGAAGGAGATCAGTTTCATGATCAGAGAATTGGAAAGAGATTTTTGGCAAGATCATTTAGGACCTTCAGAGAAGAACTCTTCCAGTCCTGTTCTCCAACGATGCAACTGATTGGTATATCATGATGAGATCAAGGTGACAAGCCTTGTCATCAATCGCATACATCCAATCTCATGCATGTCATGTTGTCAATGCCTCACCTCACTTAGTCAGGGCTCAGTGGTAACAACACTCATCACATGGTTCTGTGGCTCATAGATTGGTCATGGGTTCTGACATATCTTCTGGTTGACTTGGAACAACATCTGCACATGTCCTAGTACCTGGGTTGACCACTTGGTATAGCCATCTGTAACAAAAGGCTCATACTGCTGTATTTTGTCACTAAGGCGAGTCTCGCGATACCTCCCACACCAATCATCAAAAGTATACCCCATGTCAAATCTCTCACAGCCCCTAGGAGCAGTGTGCAGGCTGCCCTGAGTGTGAGTCAGAGGGGAAAAACCACACATCACATCAGCTAAACCATTAGTAGCTGACCTGACACTTCCTGAGCATGAAGCGACTGTAAAAACTGCTCACCCCTTGCTTAACCACAGGCATGCGAATGGCCCACCCCCCTTTCCACACCATTGCTTGGACAACTGACCCTAAAAAGATAGTCCTGAGAAGGGTAATCAGTGATTTAACATGTAATTACATAGCTTGTTATCGTGTCTATCGCCTAACTGAACCCCTGAGCCAACAGATGCAACCGCCACAAGCCTTGATGAAAGGATACAGTCAGGAGCTGCAGAAGATTTCTTTTGTATAGGGAGTGGGAAATTTAAGTGGCAGGAGTGGAGGATTCTTATAGTCTTTTGTTAGGTGAACAGCCAGAGTGGAGGATCATCCTGTTTTCTCTAGCTATGTAGTTGCTCTTGATTGAGTGTATACACCCCACTGAGGGAATGGGATGTAATATAATGGTGATGACTTATCCTTAACCATGGTACTGTCTTCACTTAACAAGTCTTCAGGACTATTCATGACAGTATGTGCCCCTCTGATGCTAAAGCTCCTTCAAGGCCTGATAGGCAGAATGTCATCTGTAGGAGGGTAGGGGGTAGAGGATAATTCATTACAGTTGTGTAAGTAACTGTCTAAAAAAACATCTGCTTTCAGCTCTACTAGCTATGGCATAATAAGAACACATCTCTGAAAAAAACAAAAGAGTAGCACAAAAATAAACAAACATAAATGAATTCAAGTTTGCAAAGTCAAATTCAAAAAATCAAATAGTGGGGCAATATCCTCCCCAAGAAAATCAGACAAAAATTCTGAACATGAAGAGGCTAAGAAAGTAGAAGGAGTTATAACTGATCTGTCAGCTAGAGCTACACTTGTGAGAGTTTTCCAATGTAGAAAGTACTAATATGGTCAGCATGATGAACACATACTAGGTGGCAGGGGCAATTGGGGTACATGATGGGGGTCTATTCAATGGTGCAGAATAAACTGTGATAGCCACTTGCAACTTGTATGGGTTTGGCCAGCTTGGTTTTCATTGGGTTTTAATAATGTAGTTGGTAATTTTTTTCATTCCTCTAATTGGAATATCTTTTCCAGCTCCCTCAGATTTGTGGTAAGTGTTTTTCTCTTACTTCCCTTCATGCAGGATACTCCAGTATCACATGTATCAAATGTTGGAGGGTTTCATAGTGTTGGTGATACTACAGGTAAAGGTGGTGATTTAGTCCCCAGGGCATTACCATGGAAAGATGGGATTATCTGAAATGCATCTGGAAGATTCAGCTAGTGACATTTGGTTTCAACTTGAAAATCTGGTTTTTGGTCAGCAAGATTTCTTCTAGGTCCTTGGTTCTGGCTGCTGTAATCTCCTTCCATCTGGTAACAAGACAGTCATTGATCTTAATCTAGATATCTTCCTGTGCATATAGTGATGGTCCTATGTCCCCTTGCAGATAGGTCTGTAGAAGCACATTGATAGCTCTAGGTATAGTATGAGGGGTGAAGATGGTCTAGTGGTATGGCTATCCTGGTGTCATTGTGATGTAATGCACAATATCATGGGTTCAAATCGCTCTTGCATCATACCTTAATACCACAATTTCCCAGTTTGTCATAGGTTTTGTAGCATAAGCGAGTTTTCCCCAACTGTGCATTGGTTCCCTAATTACTGTTGAGTCTATATAAGAGCATGTGACTAATGATCACAATGACCATATGAAGGTTACCCAGATAGTGCTTAGTGGATGAAGGTATGTCCTGATGGTCCTATATATGCAGCCTTATCTCTGCTCTTTATTGAGTATAAATGCCTCACTATATAATAGTGACCAAAAGAGAATAAAAGTTCCTCTAGGAATAGTATGATGTGGCAGGCAGTTTTTGCAATGTATGTAGGGGAAGGGGGGGTTTGGTGACTAGGGAGCTTGATGTTTGGTGTATTCCAAGGGGCGAGGATGGTCTAGTGGTATGGCTATCCTGGTGTCGTTGTGCGGTAACGCGCAATGTTGTGGGTTCAAATCCTGCTCGTCCCATTCCATACCACGAATTACCGGTTGGTCGCGGGTTTTGTAGCGTAAGCGAGTTTTCCCTGACCATGCAGGGTTGCCTAATTACTGGTTCAGTCCCTGTAAGCGAATGCGACCGATGATCACAATGGCTGTATGAAGGGTTACCCTGACGGCGCTTAGCGATGTATCGCTCCCTCTCTTAGTTAGGCCATTCGATTAAGTTCGCAGATAGTGCCGCCCGCTAGAGAGTGTGACCAAAGAAAAAGAGTATCCTTTGGTGTATTCCAAGGCTGACACTTTGCACTGGTGAAGTCCTTTCTGCCATGAACTCTAGCATACTGGTTGGTGATTTTGCTGTGGTGGGATTTACTAGTCTATAGGGGGGTGTAGTTCTAGCTTGATCCACTTGTGTCTTTCATCTGATTGTTCATCAGAGGGTCTCTTGGGGGGAAGTTGGTACTCTTTCAAGGTATTGGATGGACAAGTTCTTGAAAGATTTCTCCAAGTCCTCCACATAGCAAGTAAAAAGAGTTAGATGTTGAGGAACTACTGGACTCTCATCTATATAAAGGCAGGCTCCAGTACTAAGGTAGGTGGAAATGCAATAATCAACAAGATCACACCTGGTATCCTGCTGCAAACTTTGAGCAATCTTCAGACTTTGTTGAAGACTTCTATGAGAAATTTCTGAACAAACCAAATACACCATATCCTCTCTAAATGAATGCCAGTTCCTTATCAATGGCTGCTGGGTGCAAACCACTAGGCAATAGAGACATTTTGACAATGATGTTCCCCTCTCTTGCTCCCAGAGGATGTCATCAAGACAAAACCAGGACTAACAATGACACAGGGTGATGATGGTTTCATGTGCCCTTCTAGCAGATGTTCAGCTATTGTGTGTAGCTCACTTAACTTGCATACCTTGTTCTTGCCAGTGGATCATTCTCGTGATACTATCAATAGTCCTTGCTCTATCATAGGTAGTATCCATAGTTTGCAATGAATGGGATTGCTTTGATCCTTTCTGACAATATGTTATTGTGTGTGAATTCTGCCATTGGTAGAAGTTCTATATAGCTGTTCTACTTATAATTGGACTACACCCTGAGGTATTGCTCCAGTATTCCATTGATTCTTTCAGTTTGGCTATTGGTTCTAGAAAAGCTTCCTCTGCCTGCCAAATCTGATCCATCCAAAAAGCCAGCCCCTACAACATGTTTCTTGTCATAGAGAATACAACTACCCAACAAGTCCTTACCTACAAAGCAACCTTCAAGGAAGCTGTTAGGAAGTTGTTCCAAAACACCACCAGCATTCGTTGCAACTTCTTGTATAAGAAGTACAACATATGCAATGTGCCAACCAAAGCCCTGGCATCTCTGATTTTGACCACATGTCCAAGATCCAGAAGGAGATTGAGACATTCAACCATGTAGTCCTAGTCATGCAAACCCCCTACTGGCTAGCCTATAAGGAAAAGGTTATGAGCAAGAAGAAAGCTTCCAACATCATTATTACAGTTATTATCAACAACCACCACTTCCACATCCCCAAGGGTCTAATATCCTTAACAAAAGCAGAAAGACTAAACAATATATTACATTCAGTAATACTAAGTGTACACCCTTATCTTGTCTTCCCTCGGTTTCACTGATGTATGGACAGGGCATCGCACTCAATTAAGAGCATATGACATAGTCGCATAATACAGGAGCGATCGCACTAAGCACTGTCAGGGTAACCCTTCATACGGCCATTGTGGTCATCGGTTGCATACTAAGTGTACACCAACCTTCTACAATACAATGCACTTAGTTACTAAAATTAGAAAACCTCAACACCATGACAACTATCACAATGTATCATGACAATCATCTTCCATCCCCTCTCCCCCTTATATCCCTCTAGTGCTCATAGAGCAAGGTCATTCTGCTGTCAAGATCTTTGGTGATTTCCTCACTGATCCCCTATACTAAGCTATAATCCAGGCCATTGAAGAACACCCTAAAGGAGAAGAGCTCACAACCTAAGCAAAATCAGCCTCATCCATAGTTATAATGTCAATGTAATTGGAGTTCTTTAATAGGACCCTCCCTGCTCTTATCTAGTCATTTGATAAAATCCAACTGTGTGTTCCTACCCTTCAAAATGGATAATAGTTGACCAAACAATATTTCAATAAACTTGAGGCAATCACTACTATAATACCTTAGCCAAGACAGTACCCCCCACTCTTCTAGATCCTGCTCTCACTAAATCCATCAAAAAGATATGGTCAGAGACTTCAAAAACTGCCAAAGCTATGAAGAAGCTTGTCTCTTCATAGACCCTGCCCTCACTTGTAACAACTGCAAAGTGCCACTTATTCCACCCAATGCCATAGTTACCTGGGTACTAGTAAACCCCCATGACCACTCCTAGGCCAAGATTGTCAAGAAAAACCACAAAGGTGAAGCCTTGGCTATGCTACAGATGACTACCACCTCCTCTGCTCCTGCTGCAAACTACCCAGCCAAGCTAGAACATGAGATAATTGTTACCTTTGAGGGAGAAATCCCTGACTTTAACCTGGTTGCAGTCTGAGATAAAGTCAACAAGGCTCTGGTTGAAGAAAGCCTCCTCTGACTGCTGAATCAGATCTATTGAAAAGCCAGCCCCCCACAATATCTTCTATTCTGTTATGAAAACACAACTGCCCAACAAATTCTTACCTATAGGGTGACTGTGGAGGAAGCTATTAAGAAATTCTTTCCAAACACAACTGGCATCTGCTGAAACTTCTTGCACAAGAGGTACATAGTACACAACATGCCAAACCAAGCCACTGGTGTCTCTGATTTTGAGTACATGTCCAAGATCTATGAGGAGATTAAGACATTCTAGTACTACTTCCACAAATGCTCTACTGGCTCACTTCTAAGGAGAAGGTTGCTAGCAAGAAAGAATTATTCATTGTTGTTACTGTTATTGTCAACAACAACCACTTCCCAATTTTGAAGGGTCTCACAATGCTAAAGAAGAACTGCAAGACTGAACAGTACATTACATTCATCTACACCACTCAGTGGACTTGCTATAACCAGTATGGTCATCACCATGATGTGCTTCCTAGCCCATCTGCTACTACTGTGCTGGAAAACACCTTCTCATGGAACATACTTATGGCAACCCTGACTGCAAGGTTAAAAGCCAACAAAGTGAGCACACCACCTTCAAGTGCATGAACTGTGAAGGTGCTCATGCTGTTAATGACCCACACCACCCTTCTTACATTGTTGATAATACTAAAGATGATAAGCCTAGGGACCAAGCTGAACATGAGGAAGAAATAGAATCTTAGATCCCTTTCTCCCTTTCCCTTTCCTTTTCTTCTGTTTTTGGGAGGACTTGCTATGATAAAAGATGATAAGCCTAATAATGTTGCTGAACACAAGGATGAGATGGAATCCTAGTTCTCTCTTCTCCCTCTCTCTTTCCTTTTCTTCTGTCTTACAGGAGGACTTCAGTCACTACTTGGTGTATTTTAGGACATGATGTACCTTTCCCTTTTACAGTGTACTTAGTGCTTTTGCTTTTTCCTTTCCCTATTTCCTTTTCTGGGTGTTGTGATGTTCACCTCTTCAGGGTAAAAGGATAGAGTCCAGCTAATGTTCTTTATTTCTCTTAGTTTTTATCAGGCTTGTTCCTTCCTCTCATGTACAACAAGTGTCCTGCTTTTCTGTTTTTCTTCTACTCATTCTTCTACCTTCCTTCACACTTTTGCTACTACATACTTTTTTCATTACTTTTTCTCCTGCCTTGGGGGTTATGCTTAGACACCAAGGTAGCTATAGGTTTGTCACACCATATCCATCGAGGATGCATGTAGAGGTTGTCCCTGAAAACAATGCAACATGATTGGAAAAAAAAAAGCTTAATGGCAGTATGCAATGCTCTCTATTACAATACACTCAGTTACTAAATATAGAAAACCTTAACACTATGACAACTATCACACAACACTCTTTGTTACAACATACTCAGTTACTAAATTAAGGAAACCTCAACACCTATGACAATTATCATGATATGTCACAAAAGATAAACACTCCCCAACCCCATAATCATCCTCCTACCCTCATGGAGAAAGCATTTCTTTCTATCAAAACCATTGCTAATTTCATCACCGACCCCCTTTCTGATGCCATCTGCCAAGTAGTAGCTTCTAAGAATATCTCACTCCTTTTACACCAGAAATAGATAGTCGAGACCATGTTACAGTCTACATAGCTGGATTTCTTTAACACCAGAGACAGAGAGAGAGAGAGAGCTTTCACTTTTTCCCTTTGTACATTATACTATAGCAGGATGCTTGCATCCTTTATCTCAGATCTATCATATACTCTTAATTGTAGTGTGACACCCTTAGGGAAGTAGCATTGTATGTGGGCCTGTGCTCTCTTATTGGGGGTTTAGGCATTGTCGATCAGCAGTAGGGGATAGTCATAGGTGGGCCTTGTGTACTATAAGGCTGTCCATAGGTCTTTATTGTTTACTTCAGAGAGGAACTCATTCCAGTGTTTCTTTTTAGAGTCATGAACCATTTTCCTGAATAGCTTCTTTTTCTGCTGGTAGAGGCTTCTGATTTCTTTGTCATTTTTGTACTTTCTGGCATCATATCTGTGTTTACCAAGTTCCTTTTTCAGGGTCATGAGCTTGTCATTCTACCATGGTTTTGATCTAGTTGCAATTGTTTTGCTGGGGAGGGCATTGTGCAGGGATGTTATGGCAGGTATCTTCGATTTAGTATAAACCTCGGTAAAGTGCAAGTGCCACTCAACAGAGAAACATATTACTGAGTAAACTCAGATATCTCAATGTGTTGTAAGTCTGGATCTACAAATACACTTTCCTACATTCGAAGAGAGAGAGAGAGAAGCAAAGTTCAGAGTTAAGAACAAATATATTCTCAAGGCTCGTAGCTAGTCTGTTGACTGAAGAGAGAAGGAAGAGAAAGAACATGAAGCGACCTTACTTTATTTTCCCTTTTTAGTTATTTTACATCCCATACCCCCTAGTAGGGTGTTTACACTCAACTAAGAGTAAAGACATAACTAAGGAGTACAGGATGATCCTCCACTCTGGCCATTTGCCTAACAAAAGACAGTAAATCCTCCACACCTGCCGATCGCATTACCCTTAGAACAAAAGAAATCCTCCGCCTCCACCAACCATATGGTCGCTTATCGCAACAAAGGAAAAGGCTGCCCGACGCAACCGTAGAAAAAATGGGGCGGACACCGCTGCGTCCTCGGTAAAATCAGGGTGACGAACATGAAGTGACCTTATCTAATTTTCCCATTACTGTTATTTTACATCCCATTTCCTCCAGCGAAACTGAAGCGACCTTTTCTTGTATTCCCGTTCAGTTATTTTACATTCCGTAGCCCCGGCAGGGCGTTTACACTCAACCAAGAGTAAGAACATAACCAGAGACTACAGGATGATCCTCCGCCTACTCGTACCAGGAACCCAAAAAGAAAAGGGGAAAAGAAGAAAGAAAATGCAGACTACTATGTACAAAAGCTGACTGGGGAAAAGCAATCACTAGGCGAACCTTGAAGCAATGAAAGAAAAACCCCCTATGCAGACTACGCGACCGAGCAAAAAATAAAAGAGAAGAGAGAAAGAGAAACGTGTAAACTCCTCCACACTTTACCAAGGTAGAAAAACACTAGTTACATCGCGAGAGAAAGAACAAGGTAGGAAAGGAGAAACTAGACTCCCCCCATAGTGGTGGACTTATCTTTCCTGTTAGACTCAGCAAGTTTGGCCTGGATCATCGTCATACAGATCAGATCGTTCGCTTTGTGGGGGCTGGCGCAGTTCACACATTGGAGGACGGTGTTCTCACAGGCGAAGCCTTTCAGTTGTTTGCAGTCGGCGACACTGCAGGTATGTTCTGATATTGTGTGGGGGCTGGCGCAAAGTTGGCAGCATAGAGGGGACTGGCAGTTCTGGACCGGGTGTCCGAACTTCAAGCAGTGAGAGCATTGGGTGTCGGCGCCGAAGGGGATATACTTGACGGTGCGACGAGTTTTGTTGAGAATGGTGAGACCCTTAAGGATACGGGCCTCATTGTTATTGTCGATAACAGTAATCACAAGTGAGCCGTGATTCTGTTTGTTGATTTTGGAGCTGGACGTGCGAACATGAAGCAACCTTTCCTTGTCCTCCCTCGGTTCACTGATGTACAGACGGGGCGTCGCACTCAGTTAAGAGCATATGACATAGTCACATAACACAGGAGCGATCTCGCTAAGCACCGTCAGTGTAACCCTTCATATGGCCATTGTGGTCATCGGTCGCATTCGCTTACAGGGACTGAACCAGTAATTAGGCAACATGAAGCGACCTATCTTTTATTCCCTTTTTGTTTATTTTACATCCCATACCCCCAGCGGGGCATATACACTTAACTAAGAGTAAGAACATAGCTAAAGAGTACAGGGTGATCCTCCGCTCTGGCCGCATGCCTTACAAAAGACAGAAAATCCTCCACGCCTGCTGCCGTGCATTACCCTTCCTGAAAACAAAAGAAATCCTCCACAGCTTCCGCTCAGAACCTTTCCTGAGGCTTGCAACGGTCGCGTCCATGGTCTAGTCGGTCGGAAGTGGGGTGCGAATGCTCCAGGGGGCTGGGCACCCCTCCTAGGAGCTCTGAGAGCGTCGCGGTTTGTCAGGGCGAGCGCCTGGGGCGCTCGGACGTTTAAGCGAGGTGAGCAGTTTTACAGTCACTTCTTGCTCAGAAAGCATGTGAAAGAGGGGTAGGACACCGCCGTGTCCTAAGCGAGACTAGGGGGTGTGGGAGACATCGTGAACAACCGTCTACGCGGTATACAGTACGGTCGTGAATAGGGCGAGTGGTACTGAGGGGGACTCTTAACCTGTCAACAGTGACTACCATTCGCCTCCTATAGGACACTGTATCGCGCTGTCCAGTTGTTCGCTTATGGGGGGGTGCGACCACTGTCGCAGCTTTTCATGGGAGGGGACGATGATGTATCTCAAAGATCGTCGCGAGGGAGGAACTCGCTAAGCGAGGAGGTTCTTCACCCCAAGGTGGGGGGGGGGTCAAGATCCTTGAGAAGCCTGCAACATGAAGCGACCTTTCTTTTATTCCCTATTTTGTTTTATTTTACAACCCACTTCCTCCAGCGGGGCGTTTACACTTAATTAAAAGCAAGAACATATGCGAAGGAAACAGGTTGGTCCTCCGCTTACTCACGCCAAAAAACCCTTTAAATGAAGAAAAGAATGACAAAGGAGAAAAAAGGAAAAAATAAGAGAAAAAACTGACAAGAACTTAGAAAAAGGGGTAGAAACAAAGAAAACACAAAAGCAAATCCTCTGAGACTTTCCGCTAATCTATCCGTATGCTTTTGTTCCTCCTCTTTCAGTTATCACTATCTTCGGGGGTTCGGGCGGGGGATGGGGGGGCTTTCTGAGTCCTTTTTCCACTAGCCAGATCCAGAGGTCAGAGTTTTCGTAGAGGATTTCGTTAGTCGTGTGCCCCTTTATGAGCTCTCTCCATGGGGCCGGGGAGGTGCAGTCGTGCAGGTAGTATTCGATGGTTTGGGGTTAGCCGCAAGTGCAGATGTTTCGATCGGTTTGGAAGTGTATGAGGTTCGGTACATAGGCTCTGCTGGTTCGGAACTGGAAGGCTCAGGCCATGGCGTATTTTTCTATGAGCGTGTATTGCTCTCCTTTCTTTGGGATTTTCCGGCTGGCAAATTCCTCAAATTTTTCCCAGAGTCGTTTTTTGGTTTTGGATTGGATGATGGACCTGGTTACCACTTTTTTCCTGGTGGTTCCTTTCTTGGGGTTGGCCTTGGGTTTTTTGGACTTCGCTTTGGCCATTTGGTCGGCTTTCTCATTGCCAGGTATGCCCTTGTGTGCTGGGACCCACCTAATCTCGGTTTCGATTTGGGCGTCGTTGTTTGAGGTACGAGAAGTCTACTGTTTCGTTGAATGCTTATAGGTTAGCATCTATTAAGCATTCCCAAAGCTAAAAGATTTCTGTCTCTAACTTTTCCACCTCAGCCTGATGGGCTTGAGTAGTTGAGGTGACAAATTCCTTCTGCTATTGGGTGTACTACCCTCTCTCCTTCTATATCTGCTGTATGCCTTGGAGTAGATAAGTTGTGATAGTAGAGGTGAAGGTGACCATTATAGAGGAGAGATCTTAGTTAATGTCCATATAGAGTTTGATGGTGGAGTAGAGGATAGTAGTGACATCATTCCTCTACCTCAAGAAGGCTGCATCAAGGTCTACCTTTGTTGCCTTGTATAGGGCTTCTACTAAAAACTCCCTCAAATCATTGAGGGCCTTAAGGGTCTTTATATATTCTTCAAGGATATATGCAATTCTTTTCCTTCAGTCACTATTGTATGGACAGGGTATATATATTCACTTAAGAACAAAGACATAGTCACATACATAGGAGCAATACTTAAGTGCTATCAGGGTAACCTTCATATAGCCTTTGTGATCATTTGTCAAATTCACTTACATAGACTCAATGAGTAATTAGGGAACCATATATGGTCAGGGAAAACTTGCTTACCCTACAAAACCTATGACCAACTATGAAATCATGGTATTTAGGTATGGTATGAGTGGGATTTGAACCTACAACATTGAACATTACCACACAATGACACCAGGACAGCTATACCACTAAACCATCCTTACCCCTATTCCTCAAGGATAACACTTTAGTGTCAGTTGATATATTCCAACTCCTCATTACTCAATGTGATCTCATAGGTACCTAAGGAGGAAGTAGAAGAGTATGTAGCTCTGACAGACCTTGCTGGCCTTGGCAGCTTATTTCCTGTAACCAGGGTAAGAGCAGTAGTCTATCAGTGATTTTGATATCTTGAGAAGACATCTCAATAAGAATATCATATTGCAGAAGACTTGTGAAGAAAGTACACTAAGGTGTAGCACAACAAGCTTCATAAGAGAGTGTTACTGAGTAGACTCAGATCTCTTAACTGGTAAGCTAGAACTGCTTGTATTTCTACCTTTTTTTGTAGAGTCATATAGAAGATAAGGATTATTTTGAAGAGGGAGGTAAAGTATATTCTTAAGGCTTAAACATGGTACAAGACTTAAGATGAAGGCTAGAGAGTGAATAGAAAACATAATACATTGCTAGATATGATATCCCTTTAATCACTTTTGTATAGATAGGGCATATATACTTAATTAAGAGCAAAGACATAGTCACATACATAGGAGCATTCTTGCTAAGCACTGTCAGGGTAACCTTCATATGGTACATAATATATTGCTTGTCTACTCCCTCTTAAATACCTAATTCCAACTAAGAGTTTACATAAGGAATTACAAAGGAAAAGAACTCCATCAAAACATTCTATTACAAATTCCCTTGTGGCTCAAAGAATTCCCTAGAAGATTGATCATATAATTGATTAGGAAGTAGCTCTCATTTCAGGTAATTTTGTCTATGCCTCTCAGAGGGGATACCTTATATCCTCTGACAATATGGCCAATCAGTATGTCACGACAAGATCAGAGTGATAAGTCCTATAATCAGTCAAGCATAGCCAATCCTATGAATGTCACATAGTCAACACCTCACCTTACTGAGTCAGAGCTTTAGTGGTGACCATACTTATCACATGATACTTTGGCATATTTTCTAAGGGGAGAAGTATTCACAGATTCTGACATAAGCCATACATTAGCCTAGAACTTTAGGAAAAAATCCCTGACTTTAAACCTATAATAGTCTGAAATAAAATCATCTAGGCCCTAGTCTCAAAGAAGGCCCTCTCTGTCTACTATATCTAATCTATCTGAAAGGCTGGCCTATATAATATTTTCCTTCATATTATAGAAAACATTACTACTTAGCAAGTTCTTACCTATAAAGCAACTATTAAGGAAGCTATTAGAAAGTTCTTTCCCAACAACACTAGCCTTTAGTACAACCTCTTGTACAAGAAGTACATAGTGTATAAGGTACCAACTGAAAGCTACTAGAGTCTCCAATGTTGAGCATGTCCAATATCTATGATGAAATTGAGACATTCAACTATGGAGTCCTACTTATACAAACCTACCACTACCTTCCTTCTAAAGAGAAGGTTGCTAGTAAGAAAGCTTCCTATATTATTATCACAGTTATTGTTAACAATAATCACTTCTACATCTTAAATGGTCTTATGATCCTAAACAAGAACTGCTAGACTGGATTGTATGTTACCTTCAGCTATACTACTTAGTGCACTTATTATAACAAATTTTGTCACCACCAACTATGTGCACTCAACCCATTTGCTTGTACTATGCTAGAAAACATCTTCCTGAGCATACTCGCTGCAACCCTGACTACAAGGTAAAAGGCTGATAGTGTAAACATACTACTCTCAAATGTATTAACTACAAGGGTATACATACTTCTAACAACCTGTACTGCATAACTTACATTGCTGCTGTTACTAAAGATGATAAGCTTAGGGACTAAGCTAAACACAAGCAGGAAATAGAGTCCTAGACCCCCCTTCCCACTCTCATTTCATTCTACAGGAGGACAATTATCATTACTTGGTTTCTTTTAGTAACATAAATTGCTTTTCCCTATTTCTTTTTCTAGGTGTTATAAGGTTCACCTCCTTAGGGCAAAAGGATAGGGTACTAGTGCTCTTCTTAGTTTTCTCCTAGATTCTGTGAGGCTTACTCCTTCCCCTTACATGTGATATGTGTCTTTGTGTTTATATGTTTTTCCATTGCTCTTTTCTCTTACCCTTTTCCACTCTTTCACTACTACAAACTATTCCCATTGCTTTTTCTTCTACCTCAAGGGGTTATGCTTAGACACTAGGGCAGCTATATGTTTTTTCAAGCTATATCCCTAATAGTATGCATGCATAGCTTGTACCTCAAACAAATGTGACATGATTTAAACAAAAAAAAAAATTAAAAAAAAAGATCTAGTACCTGCTTTTGATTTTAGAGTTGTTGATTTCTTTTTACAAACCTTTGATTTAGCTTCTTTACCGTTTTAGATCAAATATTTTATCCTACCATAATGGTTAAGCTACAGGTAGATCATTTGTAAAGTACCTTTGAGAAGGACCCTCAGATTAGCTACTATCTTGCTTCTCTCCCTACTAAAAATAGGAATTGACACACCC
>JABYPW010000001.1:0-61874 GCA_016880775.1 Phymatotrichopsis omnivora | reverse complement strand
GGACTTTACCCCCCCCCCCCCCCCTCTCCCCATTATGTTTTACTCCTTTAGCTTTTATTAAACCATAGATTTCAAGCTACATGTGGATGGTTTTTACCTAGACAAATGTGATGAATCACCCTACATGATTGGAAAGGCTAGGTAGACAAAACCCTAGGCACGTTCGCAGTGTTACTAAGTGAACTCAGATATCTCAACCACAGAACTCAACTAGAAAGGTCTTATCTCCTACAAGATCAGGGTGCACTCCTTATGTAGAATATAAATGAGTATATTCTTTAAGGCTCTAAGATAACTCAAAGGCTTTCATAATGGAGATCACAGAGAAGACAAGGTAGTAAAGGCTAAATAAAGAGGGAAGAAGAAAGAAAGACAACAAAGTGCCAAGGCTCTTGTTTTCCTTCAGTCACTATAGTATAGACAGGGCATGTACATCCAATTAAGGACAAAGACATAGTCACATACATTGGAGCAATACTCATTAAGTGCTGTCAGGGTAACCTTCATATGGCTGACAACAAAGTGCCAATACTCTTATATTCCCTTTTACTATTCTTTTACATCTCTCCATCCTCCAGCAGTGCATTTACAATTAATTGAAAGCACTAACATAGCTGGGGGCAAAAGATGATTCAGCTGCTGTAAAAAATGAAAAAGAAAAAAGAAAAGAAAAAAGGAAAAAAAAAGAAAAGAAAAAATAAGATAAAATAAATCCTCTACAAAACACCCTCCTCCCCTGAAAAACACATCAAAGGTCTGAAAAGAGTTCCACATAAGAAATCCTTCCTCTGCCCTCTCATCCTTCCTTCTCTTTCTCTATCACTACCATCAGGGGGTTGGGGACCATTGTTATCAATTCAGGGGGCATCCAATGCCTTCTTCCACAATCTTTTTCCACAGGTCCTAGTTTTCATACAGTAAGTCATTCACTGTTTTCCCCTGGTACATTTTCCTGAGGTTTGCTATGGTCGCACACTCCATGAGGTAGTAGTGGATAGATTAGGCTTCACCACATACACAGATGTTGTACTCTATACTAAGGTGGTAGAAGTTAGGCATTTAGCACTGTCCTGTCCAGAACTGGAAGGCTCTTGCCAATTCGTATTTTGGGAGGATGGTATGGGGTCAAGTTTCTTTTCAATTTCATGGCTGCCATACTCCTCAAACTTCATCCACAGTCTTTCTTTGGTTTCAGCTTAGATGGTGGATCAGGTTACTACTTTTATGGTAGCCAAGCTGCTTGTGGACCTAGCTTTGGATTTCACAGCTTGCTCCTTTGGTAACTGGTCAGCTCACCCATTTCCTTGGATTCCAGTGTGCCCTAGGGACCAGTCTATCTTGGACAGTATTCCTTGGCTTCAGAGTTTTTCATTAGTATTGAAAACTTTGTTTGTGATGTACACTGTGTTGGGACAGGGAAGGGGCTGGTCACTGTGGTGATCACTGCCTGGGAGTTAGAGAAGACAAAGACCCTTTAAACCATATACTTACTGGCTATTCCTTCAGCCATGCCGAATGCAGTGAGAATTCCTTCAAGTTCACCATTGAAGACTTGTACTTTACATCCTAGCATCCTTGTGACAGTTCTGATTTCTTTGTCTACTAGGTATGCAATGACTTTGAATCCTACCTTGCTCTTTTTTCCTAGCTTGGAGGCATTCTAGTATAGGGCAAGATCATTCCTGTTTAGGTTTTTGGGGAAGTTCTTTATGGCTCCTTGTTTTTCGAGGAAGGGGGTAACTTCTGGCCAGAACCTTGCAGATATAGGCCTCAGTTAGAAGGGTGGTGGGAGTTGGTAATTCATGAAGGTCTAACCTCCTATGCTTTCTTTTATAGTCGATAGGAGGGAGTCAAGTTGCAGTTGTCACACCATTGGCCACTTTATAGGTAGGTCCGCTTTCCAGGATGAGGTTCTCAGGGTTCTTTTTCTTCCAGTTTTCCTATCTGACATTGGTGGAAGCTGGAGGTAGTTGGGGTAGGTCATATCTAGGGTTAGGAGCCATGTGCTGTAGTTTGCTTAGTACCTTTCAATCTAGAGTTCTGCTGGGAGAACCTTGGTTTCAATCAGGTCTTTCTTTCCATTGGCTGTTTTGAAGATAGCGCAGGCCCACTTTGTGCTTGCTATTAGTATCCTTTGTAGCATTTGCATTGTGTGTTTCATGAGCAGGTTTGGGTTGAAGGTATCCACTCTGAAAAAGAGGGACAGGATGATTACAGCGTTAACCAGCTTCAGGGCTATAGCAGGGTTAAGCCCTCTTCCTCCAGTGGATAGCCTCCAGATCCTGGCTAGCCCTTCTTGTGCTATGCTCACTCTATACTGGCAGTGCTGCAGGTATCCTTCATTGGTGTGCATTAGAACTCCTAGGTATTTGACAACTGGGCTGTGTTGGGTTTCAGATCCTAGGACTTTCATGGGGGGACCATCTTCCCCTCTGAGCCTGATGTGCTGGAGTTTAGTTTTTCCCTCTAATAGTGATAGTTTTCTTTCTTCTAGGGCTCTCCTCAACCATTCTTCACAGAACCTTTCCAAAATTCTCCTGTTTGATTTGAAGCTATCGCTGTAAGCTAGTATACATAGATCATCTACATAGATGAAAGTTATTAGCCCCACCCCACTGTCTCTTGTTAGGTTCACCACATAGATGTTGAAGAGGAGGAGGGATATGGGTGAGCCTTGCAGTACTCCAGTCTTGACCTTGAAAAAATCTGATAGCACTCCTCTATCAGTGAATGCAAGTTGTTGATTATTTAGGAAGCACTCTACCCACTGGAAGATGTACTTAGGAGTTTGGTGTTTTTTCTTAGGATATCCAGTAGAATCCTTGTGTCTACCCTGTCAAAACCTTTTTTGATGTCGATAAAAAGTAATGTTACCTTTTTTCCTTGGTTTTCTGCTGCTTGTGATGGGAGACTCATTAAGGATGTAGACACAGGTATAGGCACAAGAAGCTTTGCAAGGGGGTCTTACTGAGTGAACTCAGATATCTCAACTGGCAAGTTAGAACCACTTATGTTTTCTACCTTTATCAGGGAGTCAAGAGAAGATAGAGAATTTATCAAAGAGAAGCAAAATATATTCTTAAGGCTCAAAGATGGTACAAGACTTTAGATGACAGCTAGAGAGAGAAGAAGAAACAAAACACATCGCTCATCTGCTCCCTCTTAAATACCCATTTCCAACTGAGGAGGTACAGAGAAACTTTTACAAAGGAAATGAACCCCATCGAAACATTCTATCAAGATTCCCCTATTCTTTCACAATTCTCTAGAAGGAGATCAGTTTCATGATCAGAGAATCAGAGAAAGGTTTGGCATGATCATTCAGGACCTTCAGAGAGGAAACTCTTCTAGTCCTGTCCTCTAATGATATGACCAATCAGCATATCACTATGAGATCAAGGTGACAAGCCCTGTCATCAATCGCGTACATCCAATCTCATGTATGTCATGTTGTCAACACCTCACCTCACTTAGTTAGGGCTTAGTGGTGACAACACTCATCACATGGTCCTGTGGCTCATAAGATGGTCACATACCTTCTAGTTGACCTGGAACAAGTTCCACTCATGTCCTAGTACCCTGGTAGACCACTTGGTACAGTCATCTGTAACACTGCTCTTGTTTCATGTTTCACTGTGTTGACCATGTCAATTACCAATCGCCCAGGGAGAGCTCCATACTAGTTTGGTGTGACCATTCTATTGTGTATAGTGTGCCAGGATAGTCTGAGGGCTATGATTTTTTCCAGGATTTTTCCTAACATGTCTATTAGGAAAATGCAACTGGATGAGTTTGGGCTACTGTAATTTTCTTTCTTTGGTTTTGGGATGGCAATCCTTAGTGTCTATTTGAACATGGTCAGGTGTACCCCATACTGCATTAGGGGCATGAGTAGTTGAGGGATGGCTTCTAGTGCTACTGAGTGCAGGTTTTTCCATAAGGTTAATTGTATTTGGTCTAGCCTATGGGCTGTGAGATTCGAAGTTTTCCTGAGTACATGTGCCACTTCTTCTGTGGCAAATTCTTCTATCATGAGCTAGGCCAGCCTATCTTGTTCTTGTTTGTTAGGAATGTCAGGAAAGTAGTAGGCTATCAATTCTTAGGCTTTCTTGTTTTAGTTTCAGACCCTGCTTATTAGTAGGAGGTGGTCATCTCTTGCTGGTCAGGTGTACTTTAGCACTGTCTACACATCTTTTTGGTCGTCCTCACTTACAAAGTTGTTTGCTTCGTACTGGTTGCTGCAGACATTGTAGTTTTGTCGTTCTTCTTTGTACACTGTGCTCAGGCATCCAAACTTGTAGCATTTGAAGCACTGAGTTGTGGAGGTCATCCTCCTAGACTTGGTGACTTTGAAGAGTTTGTTGAATAGGATTATGTTTTTTCCCAGGTTTGGTGCTTTTCTTCTGGAAGGCAGATTGCTACAACTGCATATGCTCCTTTTGACAGGTTCTTTTTGTCATTCTTCCTGACTCTTTAGGTACCTTGCTGCTGAGATTTCGACATCTGCCATATATGAGAGTTCTGTTTAGAGGTTGTACACAGGGATTTCTCCTAAGGGTTAAATAGGGACTGAATGTAGTATAATTTCGATGGTGGACACTGCCACTCTAAAACCTTCTCTCTCAAGGTCAGGGTTGGTTATCTTTTTGTGATGAAGTTTAGTTCATCAATTTAGGGGATGAGGCTGCTGGCTGGGATACTTGGGGGTGTTGAGATTATGATTGTTGACTTATGGTTTACCCTTACTGTTATGTTCCTGAGCTCAAGTGGGGCCAACTTGTCAATCAGGACGTTTATGTAGGCATCCCTGAGCTTGTCCTAGTTTGCTCTTGTGACTATGGGGTGTATTGCAGTTTTCAATAGGTAATGCAATTCTCTTCTTTGTACCAAGTACATCTTGGGTTTGTTTAATAGCTTGAGCTATCCTGGTCTCCTTTCTTCTCTGCTGTTGTTGGTGTTGTGGGCAGTGACCTAGGCCTATGTCAGTTGTGTGGGCTCAGGGCTGCTTTCAATCTCTGGGTCCATGATAAGGGGGAGCCTTTTTTGGGTATATGGTACTACTTGCTGTTGGGGGTGTTGGGGTTGGGGTTTTTCAGCTTTTTCAGCTGTTTTTCCATTGCTCATTGTCATTTGTCTTGGTTTTTGTGCGAGCAAGATGGCTAGTAGGATGGGCTTTGGGCAGTTTTGCTGGGTTGGGGTGGGCCCAGGGGTGCTCTTGGTTGAGTTCAGTCTCTGTGCATCCTTGACAGTGTTGAGGGTGGTTGTAAAGTACCTGATCTTGCTTGCCTAGGCCTGGATCTGGTTGTTCATTTCTTTTATAGTGAGCCCTATCTCATATGCATCATTGTGCATGGAGTCAAGCTTTCTCCAGATGTGGTTCATACCACAAATTTCCAGTTGGTCGCAGGTTTTGTAGTGTAAGGAAGTTTTCCCTGACCATGCAAGGTTGCCTAATTACTGGTTCAGTCCTTGTAAGCGAATGTAACTGATGACCTCAATGGCTGTATGAAGGGTTACCCTGACAGCACTTAGCGACATCGCTCCTATGTATGTGGCTATGTCTTTGCAATTATGTTTGTGTACACACCCTGCCTGTACAATAGTGAACTGAGGGAGAAGCATATCCTCCAGATGTGGTTTAGGGTAGTGAACAGAGTGGCGAATATGTCTTTCGAGTTGGTTTGTGCTATTTTTTCTTCATTTTCGTCGATTATCTGTTCAAAAATCTTTCCTTGCTTATCAGTCATCATGTTTGCTACTTTGTACCTAGCGATTTGGGGGATTGAGGAGAAGGTTTTTCTTGGGGTTTCTCTGAAGACTCTTTTCCCCTTTTCTTGGATGGGGCATGAGGTTTTGACTGAGTCTGTATCCGATTCTTTGTTAGTGTGCATCGACCTATTCAATGCAACTGACTCGCTTCTTAATCTGAGGATTCTGGATGACAGGATGGGTGTGGGAAAGTGTCTTCTATCTTAACTCTGGGAGGCAAAGAGGATTGCAGGATCGCTTTGGGGCTGTACACTCAGGGGCGATTCTAGGTTGTATGGGGGGAGATTGTTGATGGCCTCAGCCGTGCTCTGGTGTTCTGGTTTAGTAGGTTAGTAAGTGGAGATGGCCTCCATGGCCTCTGCTACGCTCTGGTGTTCAGGGGTAGGTTGATAGGTTGACATGAGTGCTGCTGCTTCTTGGGTAGACTGGTGGTGAGGGGTTTAGTTCATGATGGTGGTGTGCCCTGTGGACTACATTTAGGCTCAATTTGTGTAGTCTAATTCTTTTGACCTCAGCTTCTGTGACAAGAATGGGGGGGGGCTCCCACTAAGGAGCTAAATGCTACTAGATATCCTATTTGTTTCTCATGGCTACCCCCAAACCACTGTGGTAAAGCAGCTATTAACCTCCCTCTCAATGATGTACACTATGAATGCATTGAACTCTTATGGGCCTGAAATCCTCATAATGTCCCAGAGACTGCTATACCTTTGCAGGACTAGAAGCATCCCTATGAATCTCCCCTTACAAATTTCTGGTGCATTAGCTTCAGCTTCATATACATCACAGCAGATGCAAGTGAGCAGATATGTGAACACCCACATGACCACTACAGTCAGCTAATCTTGTAACACCAGAGATTACTGCACTGGCCCTGAAGGCAATAGCAGGGTCAATATATTGCTATGCCTCCCTATAGGCTGCCTATTATAACTGAGCTCATTGGTTAAGGTTCTTTTCAGATGCCTTTATTAAGCTTGCAACTAGCCTTACAGGTGGCAAGCACCCTCTATCCACATTAATCGGCTACTTCCTATGATGTCAGTACTACTCCAACAGTATGATTCATGTTGCTATTCAAATTAGTGCTAAGCTATCTTGATTCTTGTTTACACCTTAAGCCACACAATAGTGTGACTGATACTGGCATCTGTCCTCTCAAGCTATAAGTCATTTATGCAAGCATACCAAGGATAACCATGCTAGAGCTCACCAAGCATTTAACCCTGCTTCCTATTCCAGACATCAGGCTATGTGTTTCCTGTGCCTAGCCATAGTGCCTCGCAAACCCCCTATGGTCCTATTGGTAATACTCCATTGGCAGAACCGTCACATGTTAACTGCTTTCCTGTCTGAGGCCACTAACTAAGCATTCCCACCCCATTACCTAGATCCAGTACAAGGCCAGGGGTGTCCTGTCTTGAGCCCCAGCTATGGATACACAACATTGTTCATCACTGCAGCAGTGGCTTTACCTCTCACTTTTCACTCAACGAGGCCCTGACTTGCTACACTGCATCCACAGCCAGGATACCACTATGATACACTTAGTGGCTACTTTAACAGAACAATTAGGCATGGTTACCAGCTATGTAGGACCAAAGTCAGATAGTTTTCAGGCCAACCAGCCCCTTAGTGTTCCCCTGTTTATACATTGCTGACTTTCACCTGCAAGACACTGGGGCTGGCATTTAGATGGCCTGTGGTCAGTTTTCCAATCTCCTTAGGTAGAGAGGTCTACTTGGTGGAACTATGCACTGTTGGCGAATGCTGGGGAAAGGGTGATGGTGCTTTTGGTGTTCAGGTGCTGTGGAGGTGAAGGTGACTAAGGACTGGGTGTTGCTTTTGTTGCTGGAGATAATAGGGTTGCATTGTAAAATGGTTTTTCTGACTGTGATTTTTCTTTGTTTCAGTTGGGCCTATATGTAGTGCACCAACCTCTATCTGAGGGCCAGGCAGTGATGGGGTAACTAAAAGGGGTATCATGGGAGCAGGGGTGCACTGTATGCTGACTATTGTCAAGGTAGGTGAATTCTTCAAAATAACTGAGGGTGAATGTAGGGGGGGGATCATAGAGTGTGAGAGTCCAGATAACAAAGTGCCAATGATATAACGTTCCCTTATTACTTTTATGACAACAAAGTGCAAGGGTTGGGGGGGGGGGGGTGGGGGGTAATTCATTTTATCTCATCTTGACAACCTGGAAGGGGTCATCTAAAACAACCTCCTTATACAACTAGTCTAAGCTATGAAGGAGGTAGAAGACAGCTGACCTATTGCTGGTATTACATGGTCTACAAGGACAAGATAAAATACACATATTTCCCAGATTCTCCTCACTTATACATAATAAACTCAAGAAGATATGGGGTAGGAAGTATAGAATGGTGGGGGGCAATGACAAAACCAAAAAGAAATATGACTGGCAGAAAACCTAGAAACCCAGTATGTAAGACCAGTAGAAAAACTTAAGCAAGAAATACAAAGCCTAGGGAACCCCTTTCCCATTTCCAGTGAGGCAAAACTTACAACTAGGAGGGATTAGGGTATGAGCAAGAAACACCAATAAAAGAAAAAGGGAGAGCAAAAGACAATGGAAAAAAAATACAAGTCAAACTCATAAGAAATTTACACAAAGGGAACAACAGAAAGCAGAAAAGAAATGAAATACCAAGGGGCTCTAGGTCTCCATTCCCTCTTCCATCATAGCATGTAGGTTCTCCATTTGCTTGTTATTTTTGGCCAAAGCTTTCAAGGACATAGGGCAGATTGGATCATGAGCAGGGTAGGTGGCATTGCAATTGGCACATTTGAGTACTGTATGGTCACATTGTCATCCTTTGCATTTACACTCTGTATTGCCACAGTAGTGTTTGAAGATGGCATGGGGTCCTAGACAGAGGCAGCTGTAGGGGGAGAAGGTGCACTTCAGTTGATGATTGAAGCTGCAATAGCAAGAGCACTGAGTAGCCTTTAAGAAGGCAATGTAGGGGACAGTTCTTGTTGAGAATGGTTAGTCCTTGAGAGATTTGGTAGTGGTTATAGTTCACCACAATAGTGATGACAATTGATGAAGTAGGCTTGCCAACAAGCTTGTCTTTGGAAGCAAGCTAGTGAGGGGTTTGGGTGAGGACACCTCTGTGGTTGTATCAATCTCCTCTCAGATAAGTGACATGTGTTCAAACTTGGAGGTGTTGAGGACAGTGGTTGGCAACAACAAAGTGCCAAAAAAAATAATTCATTTTATTCTATCTTTACAGACAACAAAGTGCAAGAAGAAGACGTTTGATTCCCTATCTAGTTTTAAATCCATGGACAACAAAGTGCCAACAATATAATTTTTCTCTTATTCTATTTTTTTACATCTTTCTATCCTCTAGCAGGGTGTTTACAATTAATAAAAGGAAAGAACATAGCCAGGGATGAGAGATGCCTTAGTATGTCCCCTAAAAAGTGAAAGTAAAAGGAAAGTACAAAGGAAAAAACCAAAGAGATTCTCCACCCTCAATGTCCATACAAAGATCCTTCCACACTCTCCCTCCTTCCTCTCTGAAAAAAAAAAAAAATGGAAAAGAAAAACACCCAAGAATATCCTAAAGAGGAAATCCTCCATCCCTTCCATCCTACCATATTTCCATCTCTTTCTCTGTCACTACCATTGGGGGGTCAGGGGTGGTTTGCGATCAGGCAGTCATCCTAGTCCTCACTTAACTAGTTTTTTCCAGATTTCATAGTTGTCATATAGTAAGTCCTTGCTTTTTTTTTCTAGGTAAAATTTCTGGAGTTCCTTGGTGGTCTTGCACTACAGTAGGCAGTGGTCGATGGATTTGTCTTTGCTGCAGATGCAGACATTGCATTCTGTGCTGAGATGGTAGAAGTTGGGTATGTAGCTCTGGCTGGTTCAGAACTAGTAGCTTCTATGCTTCATACTTGTTGAGGAGGGAATATAGGTTGACTTTCTTTTCAATCTTGTGTCCAGCAAACTCTTTGAACTTTTCCCAAAGGCCCTTTTCTGTGTCAGTTTGGATTGATTGTTGTTCTTGTGACCACTTGTTTGTTGGCTGTACTATTGGCACTTCTGGCCTCAGGTTTTCCCAACTGTTCCTTGGTAAGCTGGTCCACTCTTTCATTTCCTTGGATTCTGACATGCCCTGGGGACCATTTAGTTTTGGCCTTTATGGCTTTTTCTGGGAGCCTGAAGTTGGCTTTGAAGACCAGTTTTGTGATGTATTAGGTAGGCACTGGGTAGGGGTTTGTTGATGCTGTGATCGCAGCTTAAGAGTCAGAGAACATGAAGACATTTCTGATTGTTTGATTTGTGGTGATTTCTTCAGCTTTCTTGAATGCAGTCAGGATTCCTTCTAGTTCTCCATCGAAGACCTGAACTTTCGATCCCAAGGTTTTGTCTGTGAGTCCTATTTCTTTGTCTGCCTGGTAGGTGACTACCACATATCAACTTAACTTTCATCAGATAGTTTTGAGACATCTGAGTAGAGGGCTAGGTTGCTTTCCTGTATGTTCTTTCAGAAGGATTTGATGGCATCATTTTTGTCTAGGGTGACCTTGGGTCTTCCTGCTAGGGAGATTGGCCATGGCAGATAGGGGGTAGAAGTCAGTAGTTGGTGAAGGTTTGTTCTCCTACACTTTGCTTGACCATTCCAAGGAGTGCATCAATCTGGAGTTGCCTTACCATTAGCTACTTAACTAGAGGTTCTGCCTTCTAGGAGGGAGCTCTAGGGCTTCTTTCTCTGTTGCTTTTCCTGTCTGGCATGTGTGGAGTCTTGGATAGTTGGGGTGCATTTGATCAAAGAATCCTGGCTCTATAGTTTGCTTAGTACCTCTCTGTAAAGGACAACTCCTTCAGCAATACAACAGCAATACAAATAAGCCTTAGTCTGTATCCAGGTTTTGGGGGTAAATCAGGATAGAAGAAGATAAACAACTCTTTCAAGGACTTTTAAGAGGTGCACATAGAGTGAGACTATTATGTGCTAAAGGTTTGTGAGACTAGTATTTATTCCTATAGTGTATACTTAAGATCATTTGTAAAGAAGAAAGGAAAAGTCTTTGATTTCCCTACAACTACCTAAGGCACTACAGCAGGGCATTTACATACAACTAAGTACAGAGATATAACTGTAGCCCTTCCCCCTAAGTGACTCCAAAGACAAAAAGAAATCCTCCACCTGACTCATACCGAAAAAGAAAATGCAGACAACTACATATAAAAGCTGACCAGGGAAAAAAAATTGCTAGGCAAACCTTCAAGCAATGAAAGAAAAACCCCTAATGTAGAGAATGCGACCGAGCAAAAATAAAAGAAAAGAGAGAAGGAGAAACATGCTAAACTCCTCCGCACCTTACTGAAGTGAAAAAACACAAGTTCCATCATAGTGAATTAGAGACAAAGTAGAAAAAGGAAACTAAACTCCTCCCATGGTGGTAGACTTATCCTTCCTGTTAGACTTTGCCAGTTTAGCCAAAAAGAAAGGAAAGGTCTTTGATTTCCCTACAACTACCTAAAGGCACTACAGCAGGGCATTTACATACAACTAAGTACAGAGACATAACCATAGCCCTTCCCCTTAAGTGAACCCAAAGACAAAAAGAAATCCTCTGCCTACCTGTACCAAAAAAAGAAAATACAGACAACTACATACAAAAGCCAACTGGGGAAAAAACAATTGCTAGGCAAACCTTAAAACAACAAAAGAAAAACCCCCACTATGAAAAATGTGCCTGAGAGGAAAATAACAGAAGAGAGAGAAGGAGAAATGTGCTAAACTCCTCCACACTTTACTGTAGCTGAAAAACACTAGTTCTATTGCAGTGAAAGAAATCAAGTAGAAAGGATAAACTAAACTCCTCCTATGGTAGTAGACTTATCCTTCCTATTAGACTTGGCCAGTTTAGCCTGGATCAGGGTCATGCAGATAGGATCATTCACTTTGTGGGGACATTTGCAGTTTGTACATTGGAGCATGGTATTCTCACAAGTCAAGCCCTTGGTTTGTTTGCAGTCAGCAGCACCACAAGTGTGCTCAGATATTGTGTGGGGGCCTGTATAGAGGTGGCAGCAAGGGGGGGACTGACAGTTTTGGACAGGGTGTCCAAACTTTGAGCAGCGGGAGCATTGGGTGTCAGCGCCAAAAGGGATGTGCTTCATGGTGCAATGGGTCTTGTTGAGGATGATGAGACCCTTGAGAATGCGGGCCTCATTATTGTTGTTGATAACAGTGATCACAAGGGAACCGTGATTCTGTGTGTTAATTTTTGTACAAGATGTCAGGCAGGATAGGGTCATTGAAAGAGTGACAACAGAGTTGAAGCATTCTATCTCCTGACGAAGATGTGAGATCTGTCCTACAGTGTTGAGATCAGTGGCAGTGGGAACAGCATGGACAATGTACTTCTTCCATGTGTGATTGCAGTTGATTCCTTTGACTTCGCTAAACTTGCCAACTGCTTTAGTGATGACAGGTTGGTAGGCAAGGACAGCAGTGGCAGTAACAGTCTCCATAGTGATGAGAACAAGTGTGCTGGGATTGTGGTTGCAGCATCATTGGATGTGTGAGAAAGAGGGAGCTTTAGGTTTGTCTAGGGCTAAGTTAACACAGTTGCAGATCTGGATGTGGGTGTCCTTGCCAAAGGCTGATGGTTCCTTAATATCAACAATAATTTCTCAGTCATAGCAGGTGGGATAGTGTGGAAGAGGAAGCAGGGTGGTTGGGAGAAGGTCCTTCTGGGTGACCAGGCCACCTTCTTTCATTTTTTAGAAACAACTTAGGCCCAATTTGAGCATCCTGGGCTTGTTGCAGGGCGGGGAGGGAAGTTAAAGTGGTGGTGATGGAACAAAGTTTCCTAAGATCTTCCGCGGTTGCTTTTTGTTGTTTTTGGATGTCCTTGAGGGACTCAAGGAGTTCTGGAGGAGTAGGCAAGGCTTTAGGGACAGGCACTTGGGCTTCAGTTACAGGCTAGGGTGGTTACAACTCTAAGGTAGTAAAGGTAGTAACTCAGCTAGCAAGTTCTGCCTAGCTGGCGATAATGGTGTCAAGTTTCATGTAGACGATGTCCAGTGAAAGTTTAATTTTGGGGAGATCATCTGCAAAGAAAGTGAGCAGGCTAGTGGCATTGTAAGTGGTTATCATGCAGACTCCAGCCTGGGTTGTTCCTATGAAGATGCCATCTTCTTTGCCATTATGGCCTAAGAGTTTGCCAAAGTCAGAGTTCAGCAGGTCCTCCTAGACTTTCTTTAGTGCTCTGACTCACTTGATTGCTTGAGGTGTGAAGGAATTCGCAAAGCAACCCCTGGGAAAGGAGATGGAGGGCGGTGGGGGGGGAGGGGGCACCACTAGACATCACTTTGAGGGTGGGGATAAAGGGCTCTTGGTGTTGAGGTCTTTGAACCTTTGGTGGGGTAGAGCAGTTGCAATGCAGGGTGAAGAAGAAAGGAAAGGACTTTATTTTCCTGAAACAACTACCTAAGGCACTACAGTGGGGCATTTACACTTAACTAAAAGCAGAGACATAACCATATCCCTTCCCCCTTAAAAAACTCTAAAAGGAATCCTCCACCTAGTCATGCTGGAAAAAGAAAAATGCAGACAACTATATACAAAAGCTGACTGGGGAAAAACAATCACTAGGTGAACCTTACAACAATCAAAGAAAAAAACCCCTATGTAGACTACACGATAGAGCGAAAAAATAAAAGAAAAAAGGGAAAGAGAAATGCGCTAAACTCCTCCTCACTTTAACTGAAGCGAAAAGACACAACTTCCACCATAGTAAAGAGCAGAAACACAGAAGAAGGAAGAAACTAAACTCCTCCAATGGTCATGGACTTATCCTTCCTGTTAGACTTGGCTAGTTTGGCCTGGATCATCATTATACAGATCAGATCATTCGCTTTATAGGGACCAGTGCAGTTTGCACATTGGAGAACAGTGTTCTCATAGGCGAATCCTTTCAGTTGTTTGCATTCAGCTACCCTGCAGGTATGTTCAGAAATGGTGTGGGGGCCAGTGCAAAGTCAGCAGCATAGAGGGGATTGACAGTTCTGGACTAGGTGTCCAAACTTCGAGCAGTGGGAGCATTGGGTGTCGGCACCAAAAGGAATATACTTAATAGTATGACGGTTCTTGTTGAGGATTATGAGGCCTTTCAGGATATGTGCCTTGTTATTGTTATCGATGACAGTGATCATAAGGCAACCATGATTCTGTTTGTTGATTTTTGAGCTGGATGTCAGCCAGTGCAGGGTCATAGTAAGAGTAATGCAAGAGTTGTAATATTCGATATCTTAATGGAGTCATGTCATCTGTCCCATGGTGTTGAGGTCAGTGGCAGTAGGGATACCATGGACGATATACTTCTTCTATGTGTGATTTCAGTTAATGCCCTTAACCTTGCAGAACTTGCCAACAACTTTGGTGATGACAGGTCATTAAGAGTGGATGGCAGCAGCAGTGACAGTCTCCATTGTGGTGAGAAAAGCATGGCAGGGTTGTTATGGCTTCTCTAGATGCGCAAGGAGCGAGATTTAGCCTTATCCAAACCTGTGTTTACACGGTCACGGATTTGGATGTGTGCTTCTTTGCCGAAGGCCAAGGGTTCCTTGATGTTGATGATAATTTCATGGTCACACCTAGTTGAATAGTATGGGGAAGGGAGAGGGGTGGTCAGGAGAAGATCCTTTTGGGTAGTCGGTCAACTCTTCTTTTTCTGTTTTTTGGATACTACCTAGGCCCAGATCTAAGTGTCCTGTGCTGGTTGTGGAGTGGGGAGAGATGAGGAGGAGGAGGCGATCTTATGAAGGTTCCTTAGATCTTTCGCAGTCACTTTCTGTTGTTTCTGTATGTCCATGAGGGACTCAAGGACTGCTGGTGAGGGAGAGGGGTCACTGGCCAAGATGACCAGTGTTTCCTTGGGGGGCAGTGGTGGTCTTGACTCCAGGGCAGTGAATTTGTTAGCGAGGTCCATCTGGGTGTTGATGATGGCGTCAAGCTTTGCATGGATAGTATCCAGCTAAATTTTGATGGTGGGAAGGTCTTTTGCAAGGAAGGCAAGCAGTCCATTCACATTGAAGGCCTGGATAGTGCTTTTGCCCATCATATCACTTCCCAAGAAGTTGCCATGGTTAGTGGTGTTATGCCCAAGGAGCTGGCTGAACTCTGAGCTGATAATTTCTCATTGGACTTGTCTGAATACTTCCACCTGGTCTAGGGCAGATTGTTGAGGGGTGCAGTTATGGAGAGAGTGGGGGGCAAAGAGGGAGAGGGAAGGGCGAAAAAGCAAGGGCCCAGTTAACACATTACTGGTGTCTCTCTCCCATAGCCCTAGATTAAAATGCTGAGTAGTAGTAGGTACTAATGAGTGTGACGGTGGTGGAGGCAACTAGGACTTGTCTCTAAGGGGTCTACTCAGGTATCAACGAAGGCCAGTAATTGCAGCAAACCTTTTAAGGTGTAAGTACCCTGGTAGTTCTGAGGAAGGTAATCAACGGTTTAACCTGAGGTCGGCTTAAGCTAGTCTACGGACTCCTCAGCCTGTTGCCGTGTCTACCCGCGTACCTTTGGGTAAGCTCAGGTTAGCACACTAGGACCTAAAGAGGTGGGGGAGGCAAGTTTAACCCTAAGTGGGAGCTATTGAACCTATGTTATATGCTCTTGATTGAGCACAACGCCCCAGTTCTTAGCATCAAAATAGCTAGGGAAGCCCAGATAGCAAAGAGGGAGAGGGGGTAGAGGTCAGGGAGAGGGGCAGGGGTATGGGTGGGGGTGTTGTGATCAGACATCATGAAAAGGTTGTGTAGAATATTGTTGACAATGGAGATAATTCTTATGTGAGCGTGGTATAAAGGTCACGAAGTATGAAGAAAGGAAATGTATTTTATTTTCACTTTTACTATAGTTTTACATCTTTCCCATCCTCCAGTGGGGCGTTTACACTTATCTAAAAGCAGAGACATAACCAAAGGAGAAAAGATGACTCATTCTGCCGTTTTTACAAATGAGATCCACCACCAACTCATTCTTACAAAGAAGCCTGTAAACCCTTTAAAAAGGAAAAAAGAAAAGGGAAAAGAAAGAAAAACAGAGGAGAAGAGAAGAAAAGGTGAAAACGCTGAACAGAAAAACCCTGCTTCCATTCTCTACATTCCTTCTCTTTCTATACTATCACTGCAGGGGGGGATGGTGGTTGCTTGCTCTTGCCTAGTGGTTTGGCTATTCCTTTCATGACTACATCTTTCCACAGGTCTAGGTTTCGGTATAGTAGGTGGTCAAGGTCTTTCCCTTGGTAGAGCTACCATAGGTTGCTAGTGAGCTTGCACTCCATCAGGTAGTGCTCAACTGATTGTGGTTTGCCGCATATGCAAAAGTTGCTTTCTCTGTGAAAGTGCAGCAGGTTTGGGATGTAGCAGTGGCCCATTCAGAACTGGAAGGCTCTAGCCGCTTAGTACTTGTTCATCACTGTGTATGGGTCAACTTTTTTCTCAATAGGGTGCCCAGCATATTCTTCAAACTATTTCCATAGGCGATCCGTGGTTTCTTTTCAGATTGTTGCTCTCATCATTTCTTTTCTTGTTCTTCCGTTCTTTGCATTTTTGGGTTCTCATTTCTCAGATTTGGACTTCGCTAGTTAGTTTGCTCTTTCATTACCTTTGATTCCTTGGTGTCCTGGCACCCATTCAATTTGCACTTCAATGTTCTTCTGGGCCAGTTCCACATTGATCTCCAAGATTTCTTTTCCGACATATTGCATTGGGGAAGGCATTAGGTTGGTTGCTGCTGTTTTCGCTACCTAGGAGTCTGAGAAAATGAGTACTTTGTTGGTGGTTCTATAGGCCTTGGTCCATTCTAGGGCCTATGGGAATACTGTCCTTATTCCTTCTAGTTCACCATCGAAGACTTGGACCTTGGATCCAACTATTCCAGCTACTTTCCCTGCTTCTTTTTGGTTGTTGTACAGGACTGCTGTAAAGCCTACCTGGCTCTGGTTGCTTACTTTGGAGACATCGGTGAAGATCACTAGGGTATGCACTGGCAACTGTCTAAGCCATGTTGCCATTGCTTCTTTTTTGGTGAAGGCTGGCAGTCTTGGTTTTCCTTCCATCAAAATAGGCCATGGTCTTATCAGGGGGGCGAGGGTGTAATTCCATATGATGTTACCACCAATACTTTCTCTTATGGTTCCTACCAATGCATCTATTTGCAGCTGCCTTGTCATCGACCATGAGGATTCCCCCATTCTCTACAAGGGGGTTCTTTGTGGTAAGAAGAAAGGAAATGTAGTTTATTTTCCCAATTATATATACACTTCTACTCAAGGGCCCATGGTGGGGCATTTACACTTAACTAAAAGCAGAGACATACCCATAGCCCTTAAGAAGAAAGGAAAGGTATTTTATTTTCCCTATACAATAGTTTTACATCTTTCCCATCCTCTAGTGGGGCATTTACACTAAACTAAAAGTAGAGACATAACTGAAGGGGAAAAAATGACTCAAACCACTTTAAGTTTTGACAAAGGAGATCCTTCACCTACTCTTGCCGTAAAACCCCAAAAACTAAAACACTGAAGGAAAATTCACAAAAACATGAAAAAGAAACTCCCTTTTCCTACTTCCATTTACTTCTCTTAAACTATCACTATTGGGGGGGGGGTGGTAGTTGCTGATTTCTGTCTGGTAGTTTGCCTAATCATTTTGCGACTAGGGTTTTCCACAGGTCTAGGTTTCGATAGAGGATGTGATCTAGGTCTTTCCCTTGGTAGAGTATTCTGAGGTCTTAGGTAGTCTTGCACTCTATTAAATAGTGATTCACTAATTGTGGTTTGCTATATACATAAAAGTTACTTTCCCTGTAGAAGTGGAGCATGTTCAGGGGTATAGTAATGGCCTGATCGGAACTAGAAGGCTTTTGCTACCTATTATTCATTCATTGTTGTGTAGGGGTCAACTTTCTTTTCGATGGGGTGTAAGACAAAAGGAAATGTATTTTATTTTCCCTACAACTACTACCTAAGGCACTACAGCAGGTGTTTATATAGAACTAAGTACAGAGACATAACCATAGCCCTTCCCTATAAGTGAAACAGAAGAAATCCTCTACTAACCTATGCTGAAAAAGAAAATGCAGACAACTATGTACAAGAGCTGACCAGGGAAAAACAATCACTAGGCACACCTTAAAACAATGAAAGAAAAACCCCTATGCAGACTATGTGACCAAGTAGAAATAAAAGAAAAGAGAGAGAGAGAAATGCACTAAACTCCTCTACACTTTACCAAAGCAAACAGACACCAGTTCCATTGCAGAAAAATGGAAAACAAAGATAGAAAGGAGAAACAAAATGCCTCCCATGGTGGTAGACTTATCCTTCATGTAAGACTTGGCTAGTTTGGGCTGGATCATTGTCATGCAGATAGGATTGTTTGCTTTATAGGGGCCCGTGCAGTTTGCACATTGGAGAATAGTATTCTCATAGGCAAAGCCTTTCAGCTGCTTGCAGTCAGCAACACTACAGGTATGTTTAGAGATGGTGTAGGGGCTAGTACAAAGTTGGCAGCAGGGAGGGGATTGGCAGTTTTGGATGGGGTGTCCAAACTTTGAGCAACGAGAGGATTGGGTATTGGCACTGAAGGGAATATACTTGATGGTGCGATGGGTTTTGTTGAGGATGGTGAGACCCTTAAGAATGTGAGCCTCATTGTTGTTATCGATGATAGTAATCATAAGTGAGCCATGATTCTGTTTGTTGATTTTGGTGCTGGACATCAGCCAGTGCAGGGTCATAGCAAGGGTAACACTGGAGTTGTAACATTTGATCTCTTGTAGGAGTTGTGTCATCTGTCCTACGGTGTTGAGGTCAGTGGCAGTGGGGATACCATGGATGATATACTTCTATGTGTGATTTCAGTTAATGCCCTTAACCTTGCAGAACTTACTAACAGCTTTGGTAATGACAGGTTGGTAGGCAAGGACAGTGGCAGCGTTGACAGTCTCCATTGTTGTGAGAATGAGCATGGTAGGATTATTGTTACAGCATCTCTGGATGTGGAAGAAGGAGGGAGCTTTGGCTTAATCAAGTGATGTATTTACATGGTTGTGGATTTGGATATGTGCATCTTCACCAAAAGCCAAGGGTTCCTTGATGTCTACAATAATTTCATGGTCATGCCTGGTGGGATAGTGTAGGAGGGGAAGAGGGGTAGTCAGGAGGAGGTCCTTTTGGGTGACTGGCCCACTCTTCTTTTTCTGTTTTTTGGAGACAACCTGGACCCAGGTCTGAGTGTCCTAGGCTGGTTAGGGTGTAGGGAGAGAGTTGGAGGTGGATGCGATTGAGCAAAGTTTACGAAGATCCTTCACAGTTGCTTTTTGTTGTTTCTGTATTGTCTTTGAGGGACTCAAGGACTTTGAGGGGGGTGGGCCAGGCCTTAGTGATAGGCACCAGGGTCTCAGTTGCAGGCAGGGGTGGTCACAACGCCAGGGTGGCAACTCATTTAGTGAGGTCTGTCTGGGTGTTGTCAATGGTGGCAAGTGTTGACTGGATGGAATATAGTGAGTGTTTAATCTCAGGTAGGTCTTTTACAAAGAAAGTGATAAGTCGAGATGTGGTAAAGGTCTTTATAGTACAAGCACCTGGGATGTTGGATCCTGTGCAGGCACCATTTGAAGAGGTGTTGTATCCAAGTAAGCGACTGAACTTGGAGGTTGCAAGGTTGACTTGGATCTGTCTGAATGCTTTGACCCTTTGGATGGTTTCAGGGGAGGGGGGGGAGCATTTTCAGGGAGAAGAGGGGTGGAGGTGAAAGTGGCAGGCAGGGGTGGGGGGGGGCTGGGGTTATGGCAATGAGATATCGTTAAAGGGTGGAGATAGAAAAGTTTATGGCAAGAATTTTCAGAATAGGTGAGGTGTGAAGGTTGCAAAGCAGGATGCAGAACAAAGGAAAGGTATTTATTTTCCCATTTTTAAGTTATTTTACATCCCATACCCCTAGTGGGGCATGTACATTCAACTAAGAGCAAAGACATAGCTAAAGGTATAGGATGCTCTTCCTCTCCAGCCACATGCCTCTCAAAAGACAGAAAATATTCCTCCACTTCTGGCCATGTCCCTAGAAAAGAAAAGAAAAGGAAAAGACTCCTCTGCTTCTCAACTAGTGACCTTGTCCCAGTTGCTGTATACCTTGTAGCAATGTAGCTCAGTTTTAGTTTGGTGGTGCTTCCACTTACACCTAGCAGAATTGTCTGAAGATGTATACATTGTTCATGGATTTGAGGTACTTTAGGTCTTGCAGGTGGATCTCCAGGATGAGGTTATATAAGTGTGGGTTTTGTTGGTTTAGCTGGGGAATGGCTTAAACTCTGAGGAGGGGAGCCTGTTAATAGAGGTAGATGTCTTTTGTGACCAGGTCAAAGACTTCATTGACAGTGGGCGGTAATTCTTTGGTGTCGATGTGTTACACTCTGAGGTGTACATTTTGCAGCACTAGTTCAATTGGTCTGTAAAACTGTCCAGCAAACTCATAGATTGCTTGTCTGATTGCTTGGAAGTGGGGGATGTATTCGTTGATGTTTACATTGTGCAGGCTATATAGGGTGATCACTCCTCTTTGGTCAGGGTTAATTAGAAAGTGTTGGTTGGTGTAGTGGACTCCTCTTCCTTAGAGTTTGAGGGCAATGGCTTCTTGTAGCCCATAGGCTGAAAGCCTTGGGTGGCTTGGGGTTCTTTAGGACATGGGATGCATGAAGGCATGTCTTTCCATCATAGAAAGTACCTTGTTGTTTTCGAGTTCATCTAGCATTGCTTCCAGGGATACTGGGTCTGGCTGTCAGTGAAGTCCTAGGGGGCTCAGGTGCAGGGCATGATTGGCAAGGGTAGCTAGTGGAGAAGGGGTGGCAGTGCTGGTGATAATTTCCTGTGTTACGCGACTATGTCATATGCTCTTAATTGAGTGCGATGCCCCGTCTGTACATCAGTGATCCGAGGGAGGACAAGATAAGTGCTGGTGATAATTTCTACTGACCTTGCAAGGGACAGGATGGCTTGCAAGATGTCCTTTTGGGAGTTGAGAATGACCATCAGGTGGTCCTCCATGTCTAAAGTGGGGGAGGTGGATGTCGCTTTGTCATGTACTTGTTTTATTTTGTCTGCAACAGTTAGGCTGGATATCTTCATGGCTTTTAGGGTTTTGCTTGCAGTGATAGGATTTAGGGCTGCATTGATGTGTAGGCACAATCACTTAGTGCCTGTAGTAATGCCGTATGAAGGGTTACCCTGACAGCAGTTAACAAGATCGCTCCTGTGTTACGCGACTATGTCATATGCTCTTAATTGAGTGCGACGCCCCATCCATACATCAGTGAACTGAGGGAGGACAAGGAAAGTGCCTGTAGTAGCAGCGGTAGTTGTAGTGGTATGTGCACAAGTCATCTTTGAAATAGTAACAAGAAGAAAGGAAAGGTAGTTTATTTTCCTGATTATATATACACATCTACTCAAGGGCCTACAGTGGGGTGTTTACACTTAACTAAAAGTAGAGACATACCTGTAGCCCTTCCCCCTGAAAACATAAAGAAATCCTCCACCAACCCATACTGAAAAAAGAAAACACAGACAACTAGTACAAAAGCTGATTGGGGAAAAGCAATTGCTAGGTGCACCTTAAAACAATGAAAGAAAAACCCCCTATATGGAACATGTGACCAAGCAAAAAAAAAATAAAAGAGAAGAGAGAAAGAGAAATGCGCAAACTCCTCTACACTTTACTAAAGTGAAAAGAAACAAGTTCCACAACAGCAAGAAGCAAAACAAGGTAGACAGAAGAAACTAAACTTCCCCCATGGTGGTAGACTTATCCTTCCTATTAGACTTGGCCAGTTTAGCCTAGATCAGGGTCATACAGATCAGATGGTTCACTTTGTGGGGGCTGGCAAAGTATATGCATCGGAGAATGGTGTTCTCACAGATGAATCCTTTTGGTTGTTTGCAGTCAGTGACTCTGCAGGTATGTTCAGAGATAGTGTAGGGGCTGGTACAAAGTCAGCAGCAAGGTAGTGATTGATAGTTCTAGATGGGATGTCCAAATTTCGAGCATTGTGAGCATTGGGTATCAGCGCTGAAGGGGATATACTTAACAGTGTGATGGGTTTTGTTGAGAATAGTGAGGCCATTAAGGATGCAAGCCTTATTGTTATTATTAATGATAGTGATCACTAGCGAGCCATGATTCTGTTTGTTGATTTTGGTGTTGGACATCAGCCAGTGCTGGGTCATAGCGAGAGTAACACTGGAGTTATAGCACTTGATCTACTAGTAGAGGTGGGTCATTTGTCCTATGGTGTTGAGGTCAGTAGCAGTGGGAATACCATGGACGATGTACTTCTTCTATGTGTGGTTGTGGTTAATGCCCTTGACTTCACAAATTTTGCCAACAGCTTTCATGATGATGGGTCAGTAAGTAAGGATAGCAGCAGTGGTGACAGTCTCCATGGTAGTGAGAATGAGTGTGGTGGGATTGTTGTTGTGACATCTCTAGATGCACAACAAGGAGGGGGCTTTGGCTTTGTCCAGGGTCGAGTTGACATGGTCACAGATCTGGATGTGGGCATCCTTGCCGAAGACCAATGGTTCTTTGATATCAATGATAATTTCTCAGTCATGGCAAGTGAGGTAGTGTGGAAGTGGAAGAGGGGTTGTTGGGAGAAGGTCCTTTTAGGTGACTGGGCCACCTTTCTTCTTTTGTTTTTTAGAAATAACTTGGGCCCAGGTTTGAGCATCCTAGGTTTGCTGCAGGGCAGGGAGGGAAGTGGAAGTGGTTGCAATCGAATGAAGTTTCCTGAGATCTTGCATGGTCACGTTTGTTGTTTTTGGATGTCCTTGAGGGACTTAAGGACTTCAGGGGTGGTGGGCAGGGCCTCAGTGATAGGCACTAGGGTCTCGGTTATAGGCGGGGGTGGTCAGAACTCCAGGGCAGTAACTCAGTTAGCAAGCTCTGTCTAGGTGTTGGTGATGGTGTTGAGGGTCAACTGGATAGAAGCCAGTTACTGCTGAATAGCTGGGAGGTCTCTTGCAAAGAAGGCAACAAGTCCAGATGTGTTGAAGGTCTTTATGGCCCATGCGCTAAGGACATCGGATCCTGTGCAGGCACCATTTGAGGAGGTGTTGTATCCTAGCAGGTGACTGAACTCAGAGGTTGCAAGGTCGAGTTAGATTTGTCTGAATGCTTTGACCTTTTGGACAGGTTCAGGTAAGGGGGGGGGAACATTTTCAGGGAGAAGGAGGGTAGAGGTAAAAGGGGCAGGGAGGGCTGGGGGAGGAGGTGGGGGTATGGCAACGAGACATCACTAAAGGGTGGAGATAGAAAAGTTTGTGGCAAGAATTTTTCAGAGTAAGCAAGGTGTGAAGGTTGTGAAGCAAGAAGAAAGGAAAAGGTATTCTATTTCCTGATTTATAGAGTTTTACATCTACCTAACTAGCAGGGTTTTTACACTTAATTAAAAGCAGAGACATAAATAAAGTAAGCAGATAGTAGTACTCCACTCCGGCAGCTTACCTTACAAAAGACAGAAAGATCCTCCACACCTGCCACTTGCATTTTCCCCTTCCTAAAACAAAAGAAATCCTCCATGGCTTCCACCTGTAACCTATTCTATGAAGCTTATAGTGGTTGTATCTGTTCAGTTTGGGGTTTCATCGCTGGTGGTCACTTCAAACATTCGACTGTGGGAGGGGTGGGCTGCTCCCAAGCCCATTGTTAAGTAAGGGGTGAGTAGTTTTTGTGGTTGCTTCTTGCTCAGGAAATATTAGGCTAGCTAATTATCTATTTAGGTAATATAGTGAGTGGTTTTCTCCTATGCCTCACACTCAAGGCAGCCTGCGCACTGCTACTAGGAACTCTGAGAGGTGTGATGTGGAGGACTTTGGTACTTGGTGTAGGAGTTGTCATAAGACTTGCCTACACAATGTGGAATACAGGAGGAAATAAGGTGAGTTGCACTGTGGGGGCTCTCAACCCATCTGCAGTGACTACTGTTCACTCTTACAGGGGATTGCGTCTGTGCTGGTTTATGGTCTCACTTAGGGTTTCATTCTGTGGTGAACAGTTCCAAATCTGTTCTTTGGTGATGGGTGCAGACTTTTCGTCAGCTCATGCAGCACTGACGATAGTTTCTGCTCATTGTAGGGTGGTTTAGGAACTGGGAGAGGCCTCAAGAAGAAAGGAAATGTATTTTATTTTCCCTATACTATAGTTTTACATCTTTTCCATCCTCTAGCAGGGTGTTTACACTTAATTAAAAGCAGAGACATAACTGAAGGGGAAAGGATGACTCAAACTTCCATAAAAAGAACAAAGGAAATCCTCCACCTACTCTTACCATAAAGATGTACAAAAACCTTTTTACAGAAAAAAGAGTAAAGAAAATGAATGCGAAAAAAGAAAAACCCTCCTTTCTATCTACATTCTTTCTTTTCTTTTCAAACTATCACTATCAGGGGGGGCAGGAGTCATTTATTTCTGTCTGGTGGTTTACCTAATCCTTTCATGATGAGGGTTTTCTACAGGTCTGGGTTTCGGTAAAGAATGTGATCCAGGTCCTTTCCTTAGTATAGTTTTCAGAGGTCTTCAGTATTCTTGCATTCTATCAGGTAGAGTTCCACCAACTGTGGTTTACCACATATGCAGAAGTTACTTTCTCTGTGGAAGTGAATTAGGTTTAGGATGTAGCAGTGGCCCATTCAGAACTAGAAGGCTCTTGCTGCCTGATATTTGTTCATTGCCATGTAAGGGTTGACTTTCTTTTTGATGGAGTGTCCTGTGTACTTGGCAAAGCTTTTCCATAGGTGATCCTTAGCTTCCCTTCAAACTGTTGCCCTTGTGATCTCTTTTCTATTTCTCATGTATTTAGCGTTCTTGGGTTACTTTTTCTCAGACTTGGATTTCACTACCTGGTCTGCCCTTTCATTGCATTCAATTCCCTAGTACCCTGGTACCCATTTGATTACTGCCTTGATGTTTTTTATAGCTAGTTCTGAGTTGAGTTCAAAGATTTCTTTCACAACATGCTGCATCAGGGATAGTATAGAGTTGGCCACTGTGATGGCATGGGGTTAACTGTTGCAAGAATAAAGTAAACGATATAAACTTCCCTACAACTACCTACAGCACTATGGAGGAATGCTTATATACAATTAAGTACAGACACTAACTGAAGAATAAAGGAAATGTATTGGCTTCCCCTTGATCACTATCATACGGACAGGATGTCGCACTCGATTAGGAGCCTATGACCTAGTCACATTACATAGGATCATCCAGTTTGTACCTTCATTCGCTAACCACCATCAGGGTAACCCTTCATATGGCCATTGAGGTCATCAGTCACATTCGCTTACAATATACATGATAACAGGCAAAACTCACTAAGCAAGCTCAGGTTAAATTGCTGGTTACCCTTCTTAGGACTATCACATGGTCAGGGAAATTCACCAAAGCTATAAAACCTAAACCAACTCGAGATTTGTGGTATAGGAAGGGGCAAGCAGGAATTGAACCTACAATGTCATACATTACTGCACAATGGCTGCCAGAGTATGTATACCACTAGACCATGCCCTTGTCAAGAATAATGGTAATGTATTTTATTTTCCCTATACTATAGTTTTACATCTTAAGAATAAAGGGAAGGTAATTTAATTTCCTGATTATATGTACACAACTCCTCTAGGTGCTACGGCAGGGCATTTACACTTAAGTAAAAGCAGAAACATACCCATAGCCCTTCCCCCTAAAAAACTGATGGAAATCCTCCACCTACTCATACTGAAAAAGAAAAATGCAGACAACTACGTACAAGATCTGACTGGGGAAAAACAATTGCTAGGTGCACGTTAAAACAATGAAAGAAAAATGCCCTATGTATACTACAAGAATAAAGGAAATATACTTTATTTTTGCGACCCCACTACCTAAGGCACTACAGCAGGGTGTTTACATACAACTAAGTACAGAGATGTAACCATAGCCCTTCCCCCTTAAATACCCAAAGAAATCCTCTGCCAACTTGTATCGAAGAGGAAATGCAGACAACTACTTACAAAATCTGACTAGGGAAAAGCAATTGCTAGGTGAACCTTAAAACAATGAAAGAAAAACCCCCAATGTAGACTACATGATCAAGTAGTAATACAAGAAATAGAGAGAAAGAGAAATGCGCAAAACTCCTCCACACTTTACTGAAGCAAAAAGACATAAGTTCCAATGCAGTAAGGAAATAAAAATGCAGTAGCAAGAAGAAACTTGACTCCACCTATAGTGGTAGACTTATCCTTCCTGAGTTTGGCCTGAATTAGCATCATACAGATCAGATCATTCGCTTTGTAAGGGCCGCTGCAGTTACTGCATTGGAGAATGGTGTTCTAATAGGCAAAGCCTCTTAGCTGTTTGTAGTCAGCAACTCTGCAGGTGTGTTCAGAGATGGTGTGAGGGCCAGTGTAAAGTTGGCAGCAGGGAGGGGATTGGCAGTTCTAGACAGGATGTCCAAACTTCGAGCATTGAGAGCATTAGGTGTCAGTGCTGAAGGGGATATATTTGGTGACCTGATGAGTTTTGTTGAGGATGGTGAGACTTTTAAGAATATGAGCCTCATTGTTGTTGTTGATAATAGTAATCACAAGCAAGCCATGATTCTGTTTGTTGATTTTGGTGCTGGATGTCAGCCAGTGTGGGGTCATAGCAAGAGTAACACTGGAGTTATAACACTTGATTTCCTATTAGAGTTGTGTCATCTGTCCTTACAGTGTTGAGGTCAGTGGTGGTAGGTATACCATGCATGATATACTTCTTCCATGTGTGATTGTGATTAATGCCCTTAACTTTACATGACTCTCCAACAGCTTTTGAGATAACAGGGCAGTAAGTGAGGAAAGCTGTGGTGGTGACTGTTTCTATATTGGTGAGAATGAGGGTAGTGGGGTTATGGTTGTAGTATCTCTGGATGCATAGGAAGGAGGGAGCTTTAGCTTTATCTAGCACTGAGTTTACTTGGTTACAGATCTGGATATGTGCATCTTCGCTGAAGGCCAAGGGTCCCTCAATGTCGACGATAATTTCACAGTCACATCTAATCGGGTAGTGTAGGAGAGGATGGGGGGTAGTTAGGAGGAGATCCTTTTGAGTGACTGGCCCACTCTTCTTTTTCTGTTTTTTAGAAACAACCTGGGCCCAGATTTAAGTGTCTTGGGCTGGTTGCAGTGCAGGGAGAGAGGTGGAGGTAAATACGATTAAGCAAAGTTTTTAGAGATCCTTTGCAATCACTTTTTGTTGCTTTTGTATGTCTGTGAGGGACTCAAGGACTTCAGGAGGGGTGGGCAGGGCCTCAGTGATGGGTACTAGGTGTGACGGATCACCCTATATGGTTCGTATATGACTCAGTAAAGATACCTCAGGCACGCTTCGCAAACGCTACTGAGTAAAGTCAGATATCTCGGCTAAATGAAAGCTCAACTGGAAGATATCATTCCTACGACGAACAGGGTAGACTTTAAGTGTAGAAGACGAAAGAGATGAACATGTTCTTTAAGGCTCGAAGATAACTCAAAGGCTTCCACAGTGGTGATCGCAGAGTAGACAAGGTAGCTATCGCTAAAGAAGGAAGGAAAGAACACAAGACAAGAACAACCGCACGCTTATATATCCCAACCTTCACCTGAGCTGACAAAGAGATGACAAAGGAAATAGAAACATAAAGAACTAAGACCCATTCTAGACCATCTCCTGATTCCTAATTGCAGAAACCTGTAGAAGAGTCTGAAAAGGACAGGACGTGATTAGTACTCAATTTGACTATGATCGCTTATCACCCTCTTGGGCCTCACTCCTGATTTGTGATAGTCTCTCACGATACGAGTCCGATCACCTGATCATGACCTCATGGCTGACTAGGCCAATGTCACGTCATGCCATTAGCCGATCACATGCCTGTGGGGCTGACTTCCTACGCTTAGTCAAGGCTAAAGGCAAAGCCACACCATGCCACGCCACACCACAAGGTCATGTGATAGAGGATCGTCTCCAGAGCGCTTAACACAATGGTAAAGGGTAGAGACGTCATACTCACATGTTGACAATCTAAGCGTAACCTCCATCATAGCGCATCGTCCAGGTACCTTGACGCTGACCACTACCAGTGTTCATAACACTACGCCCCTTCTAAGGCGTATGGTCCCCATGTGTATAGGAGTTAGCTTTATGTCAATTCTCCTTTCTTCCTGAGAGCAACCGGAATGAAAGGACAGTTTCCTACAGCCCGTAGGGGGAGGTCATCCTAACTCAATGGAGCTTAAAGGGGACTCAGGACCATGCAATGGACACAATGGTATCGCCCCGCTGTATTTAAGGGAAACCAACTGTGGAGGAAAGAGCAACTATACATACCTCAATTCCTCCTTCTTCGCTTATGTGGTGGAGCCTCCTCTGACTCAGTGGCTTAGCACTCCACATCTGGATGGGTCTGTCGAAAGGTCAAAAGAGTATCAATGGGTTCGCCGTTGACTAGCAGGGACTCCAAAGGTTCCCAACTACCCTTGTCCTAGGAGTATCCTTCCCACAACACCAAATATTCCACCCGCTTGGTTTTCCAATTGTTCCTAACCTTGGCGATTTCAGAAACGAAGAAGTAGTTCTCACACTCCTCAATCTCAGGGGCAGGAGGAGGATGAACAGGGAACCGGCTAGAAACATAGTAGAGTTCCAGCTTAGAGATGTGGAAAACAGGGTTGATCTTCCAAGAGAAGGGAAGCTTGAGTTTGTAGGCCAGAAGTCTGATAGGTTTGATTACCTCGAAGGGGCCTGCAAACTTGGCGTCTAGCTTGCGGGAAGGTTGGGAGGGGGTGATATCGTCTCACTTCAGAAAGACCCAGTCTCCGGGCTTGAGAGCTAGGAAGGGCTGGTGAGACTTGTCATACCATGCAACCATCTTTTGTTGAGCTGTGAAAAGACGTTGCCGGATGGTGGTCCATTCTCAAGTTAAGGTCTCACTTCCCTGGTAGGCGGAGACAGTTTGGACTGTGTCAAGTGAGGGATGATATCCAAAATTGGTAAAGAAAGGGGACACCCCAGTGGAGGACAACTTGGCATAGTTGTACGCGAACTCTGCTAGGGCAAGAAAGAAAACCCAATTCGACTGCTCGAAGTTGACATAGGCATGGAGGTAGGCTTCGAGGACCTGGTTCAGCCTTTCAGTTTGTCTGTCTGTTTGGGGGTGAGCAGCAGTGCTCTTTGACAGTTTGACCCTGAGATTTTCCATGACATGGGCCTAGAAGGCTTCGAACTTGGGGTCATGGTCTGAGACGATGTTGGCCAGTAGGCCATGGTGTCTCCAAATCTTATGGACAAAGATGTTGGCTAGGTGCCTGGAGTCGACATCAGGACCGAGAGGGATAATGGCAAGAAACGATAAGGACCGAGAGGGATAAAGTGCGCCATTTTGGAAACCCGATCAACAATCACCCACACTTGGGTGAAGCCATCAGAAGGAGGGAGGTCCATCACAAAGTCCATGGAGATCGATTCCCACGGCCTATAGGGTATCTCCAATGGAAGCAGCTGCCCATAGGCCTTGTGTCGGCAGGCTTTATTCCATTGGCACTGGTTGCACACAGAGATATACTCAGCTATATCCTGCCTTCGATGTGGCCAGTAGAAGTCTCTGTCGATAAGATCAAAGGTCTTATCTTGGCCTAAGTGGCCTGCCGTGGGGTGATCATGCCTGGACTTGAGAACCTCAGTACGAAGAGATGGGGGTACATACTACAAGCAGTTCCACATTGGAAGGCCATCATGAACACTGTAGGGTTCCTGTGGCGAGCTCAGAATGCACTGGCATTCAGGGTCAGCAGCAACAGCTTCTCTCAAGGCTTGGTAAAAGAAAGGATTGAGCAAGGTATACAACTTCTCAATCGCAGCAATATACTGTCCTTTCTTGAGAAAAAGAAGACCGAGCTCAGGTGCCCCCTCCATAGGAATGTGGTCCCCACATCTGCTCAAGGCATCAGCCATGTCATTGGACTTACCTGGCCAATACACTACCTGGAAATCGATGGTGCCAAATTTCTCCATCCACTGGGCCTGTCTCCTAGAGAGGAGCTGAGTTGTCGTAAAGTACTTCAGGTTCTTATGGTCCATTACCACCAGCACTGGATGAGCTGTTCCCTCACACCAATGTCTCCATTGCATGTAAAGGTAGTCAAACACTGCAAGCATTTCCTTGTCATAGATCTCATAGTTCCGCTCTGGCGGTTCAAGTTTGCGAGAGTGGAAGGCCAATGGGCGAATGGAGCCATCAGGAAACTGGTGCGACAGCACACCCCCAAGGGCAAAGTCACTGGCATCAGTTTCAGCTTGAAGGGGGATCTGAGAGTCGTGGTGGACAAGGATGGGTGCAGAGGTAAAGAGGGCCTTGAGGGTGTCGAAGGCAGACTGCTGCTGAGACCCCCAGGTCCAGGGCTAGTCTTGGTTGGTGAGGTTTATCAGGGGCATCACGATCTTCGAAAATCCTTGGATGAAGACCCTGTAAAAGTTGGCGAGGCCCAGAAAAGAACGGATGTCTTGAACCATTGTGGGAGTAGGCCAATCTTGGATGGCTTAAATACTATCCTTGGAAATGTGAATGCCCTTGTCGGAGATGATGAACCCAAGGAATTCCACTTCATGGACCACCCAGACACACTTGGCCAGTTTGAGTACCAGCTTGTGGTGGTCAAGGCGCTTAAGAACTTCATGCACGAGGCAGTCATGTTCTTCCTTGGTGGCAGCATAGATTAGGATGTCATCCTGATAGATGAGGACACGCAAATCAAGGAGGTCGCGGAAAATCGTGTTCATCATTTCTTGGAAGACAGCAGGGGCATTGCAGAGACCAAATAGCATGACCAAATACTCGTACTGGCCGTAACGAGTGCGAAAAGAAGTTTTCCACTTGTCACCCTCAGCAATGCGAATGAGGTTGTAGCCGTTTTTGAGGTCGAGCTTGGTGAACCATTGAGCATTACCAATGTGGTCTCTAAGTTCACCCATGAGGGGGAGAGGATAGCGGTTTTGAATAACGATTTTATTCAAACCCTGGTAGTCGACACAAAGGTGGAGGGAGCCATCAGCCTTCTTCATGAATAGGATAGGAGCACCTGTGGGAGACTTGGAGGGCCTAATCTTTCCCTCCTTGATCATCCGATCAAGGTACTCATGCAGGGCCTGGAGCTCAGTCTCAGACAGACGGTAAAGTGGTCCCTAGGGAGGAGTCATTCCTTCCTTCAAATCAATTTTGCAATCCCATTCCTGATGGGGAGGGAGCGAAGAGGCAAGGCATTCGAAGAAGACTGCAGGATAGATTTGCTCCTACCTATCACCTTCAGAGGTCGAGGAGATGGAAGACCGCATGAAGAGCTTGGCAAAGTTGCCCACTAGAGCTTGTGTCATGGCAGCACACCAATGACGGACAACTCCTTCATTGACTGGGGTGTCTACCCACCCAAGCAGTCCGCCTCCGACAGCTTCGGAGTTGGCGTAGAAGTCATCGTCCTTAATCAGTTCAAATGCAGAGGCCATCTGGACAGTAGGGGTCACAAGATGGTTCTTGCATTTGGAGGAGGGGAATCCTACGAGAACAGCCCAGTCATAATCGACCTGTGGTTCATGATCCTGAAACCACTTGACAGGAAGATATATGTCCACATCTGTAGGCATAGGGCCAACATCAAAATCGATGAGTTCACGATGGTTGACGACCTGCATCTGAAGTTTAGGGGTGTAATACCACTATTGACGACAGGAACCATCATAGGTGAAGACATTGACTGCCTGGGAATGCTTCTTCTTAGGGACAGGGAGCTGATCTAAGATGTAAGCACCGGTCACTCCATTGTCCAGTTTAGCTGTACCTGTAATCATGTGTACTTGGGGACCCTCAATGGAATGAGTTTTGCAGCGCAAGGTGACTGGAACCGTAATGCACCTGCCCTGGGCAGGGCCTTCTTTAGAGGAAACTATGGTTGACATAATAGTGGTAGTGAATACGTTCCCTGATCTCTCCTGGGAAACTCATGGCCGGAGCTCGCTATACATCTTCTCCGCAACGAGGTCGTTCCAAATAGTGGGAGTTGGAAATGCGATGAGGCGAAACTGATAACTCGTGGGGTTGCAGAAAGAGTGGTGGTCTGCTATACAGCCAGCACATTTCGACCTGGTACGGGTCCTCCTCAGGCAGAACTTTGCAAAAGAAAAGGAAACACAACCTCTAATCAATGCCTCTAAGAAAAGAAGGAAAATAATACATGAGGGTATCATAACAGTCATAAGGGACATTAGGTCATAACACATCACTTATGGGTATCATGAATTATATTAGCCTTAATGCTGGCAGGCCCACCCACCGAGAACGCAACAATGGTTGCAAACACCAGCTCCTTAGTAAGGGAAAGCACAAAGGAAATTTCAAACAATAGTCTTAAAGGAAATTTCGTGCAACAAATTCAATGTCTCAAACTAACTGGGTTTTTAAGGAAACACAGAACAAAGGAAAACGGGAGAGGTGGCATGGGATTCCACAAGGAGAAGGGGCACTTGCACCATGGGGATATCGTCCCCATCCTTCCAGTCGTCCGGGAGATCGACCACTTGGGCAGCAGACATCCTTTGCTGCTTAGAGGAGGAGGAGTTCCCATCATCTTCTGCCTTGCGCTTAGTTGATGTAGACGCAATCTTGACCGTGGAGATGGAAAACTTCCTCGTGGAATAGCAGTCCTTAACACTATGGTGTTGAGACAAGCAGCACAGATAGGCCTTGTTTTTCTTAGCCCACTCCTTCTCTTCCTCCGTGAGTTGAGGAAGCTTCCCTTATCCTGGGAAGAGGACCCTGAGGGATGCTTGTCCTGGGTCTTTTTTGGCTTGGTAGAAGGAGCAGCCTGGCCAGGATTCTGCTTGGTTGACTGTCCCTTATGGGACTCCTGTATGGCCACCTGGGCATCCTCCATCGCTAGGCCTACTTGTACCACACGAGAGAGCCACTCTGCTGCAGAGGTCTCTTGGGTGGTTTGGGCCGCTATTGCCAGGCAGAGATCTTCCTTCAGGCCCCTCTCAACCCAAAACTTAAAAGACTCTTGGTCACCCTGAATGACCTGGTTGAGAGCCTCCATGTGGGTGAGGTAGGAGAGGATGCCATTGGTCTGTTTTGCATTGATCATCTCCCTTATAGCCTGGGGTTTGGTGGCGAAGGCTCCGAAGTATGTCTTCATGGCCTCGGTGAAGTCGTCCCAAACGGTGGTCTGCTGGGTCCACCGGGGAGAATTGACTTGCCACCAGACTCGCGCAGTACCTGTCATGTATGTGGACATGAACCTGGTCTTGATCCAGTTGTGGGGGAAGGCATGGGCTTGGAGGGCAAAGTAGTTCTCGCACTGCTCAATGAACTTCCTTATGTCCTCGGCCTTTCCTGAAAACTTCTCTAGATCGGCTAGCTTGGGACCCTTGAAGGAGGCAGACAGGATGGGAGGCGGAGAGGGGGTGCCCCGATTTGAGGGAGGTGCTGGTGGGGCAGTTTGCCCAAGTGCTTCCTAGATGATGCGCCTAACATCACTCTCATTTAAAGGATGAGGAGAGGTTGGGCGAGGAGCAACGGAAGTAAAGGAGGTTGCCCTATGCCCCCTTGATGGTCCTACAATGGCAGAACGGGGCACAGGAGGAGGAGGAGTAGGGGAGATAGGTCAGGAAGGAGGCTGAAAGGAAGGCAGACCTCGCCGGAGACCTCTGGGTCAGGAGGTGGAGCTGTGACATGGGTTGCTCTATCATCTAGGTCTACGATCTCATCCGGGTTCCTAGACACTGGAGGAGAAACAATAGAGCCATAGTGCTCCTTGTACTGATAGTACAAGTCCTTCCATAGCTTGGCATCATCACTGGCCTTCATCAGGTCTTCCCTGAGCTTGACCACATCCTCCTTCCTCAAGGTAGACCTAGCAGAGAGAGCTTCATTCTCTGGCTTTAGGTGCAGAACCGCATGTTCCACCTCGCTAAGTCTAGCTTGGAGAGGAACCTCTGCCTGCTCCAAGACTTCAACTCTGGCCTTGGCCTGGGCCAGATTCGCCATCAGAGTGGCGATTTGCTCATTGGGAGAGACAAGTAGGTGAAGGGCCTGATCAGCCAACTGTTGGCGGAGATCGGCCAGCTTGCAGTTGAGATCTTAGACTACATCCTGATGTGCTTTGTTCAGGGTATTGGTGTAGTCCAACTCCCTTTGGGCAAAGGACTCTCACTCCTTCTGGATCTGCTCGATAGCAGAGAGGAGCAGATTTGTCATAGTGGGAGGAAAAGCCACAGACAGCTTGGGGAGAGGCTTTCGGATGGTGCAGTGGAGGACGATAGTGGCGTAGACTATCGAGGCCATATCATCTTGCTGTTTCTGAAACTCCTCCTGAGTGTCTTGAAGGGCCCGCTTAAAGGGCTCTTCCCCCAGGAATTGCCGAGCCTTGTGCAAGGCTTGCACGATGGCCACATAGTTGTCGATGACCACCTTCTGGTGCTTGTCGGCATAAGCCGACTTGGCAGAATTTAGGTTGATGGTGGGCTCCTTGTGCATTGAAACATTGGAGGCTGAAGAACGAGTGGTCTGAACTGTTCAGGCTGAAGGGTTGGTGAGCTGTATGCCCAGGATCAAAGCAAGGGAGGATGCATCAGGCATCGGAATGTCGGAAGAGGAAGAAGCCATCTTCTTTAAAGAATATAGTGTGACAGATCACCCTATATGGTTCGTATATGACTTGGTAAAGATACCTCAGGCACACTTCGCAAACGCTACTGAGTAAACTCAGATATCTCAGCTAAATGAAAGCTCAACTGGAAGATATCGTTCCTACAACAAACAGGGTAGATGTGACGGGAGACTCGTTGAGGATGTAGACACCGGTATCGGCACAAGAAGCTTCACAAGAGGGTATTACTGAGTAGACTCAGATATCTCAACCGGCAAGCTAGAACCGCTTGTGTTTTTACCTTTATCGTCGAGTCAGAAGAGAACAATAGTTTTCACAAGATGGTAGCAAAATATATTCTTAAGGCTCAAAGATGGTACAAGATTCCTTGTGACGGCGAGAGAGAGAAGAAGAAGAAACAAAACACATCGCTCGTCCGCTCCCTCTTAAATACCCAATTCCGAAAGAGTAGAAACAGAGAACTTTTACAAATGAAACGAAACCCAAAGAAACATTCCATCCCGATTCCCTTGCTCTTACACGATTCCCTAGAAGGAGATCAGTTTCATGATCGGAGAATCGACAGAAGAGTTTTGGCTTGATCGTTCAGGACTTTTCGGAGAAGACTCCTCTAGCCCTGTCCCCTAACGATGCAACCTATGAGCATATCATGATGAGATCAGGGTGACGAGTCCCGTCATCAATCGCGTATGTCTAATCCCGTGTACGTCATGTTGTCAATGCCTCACTTCGCTTAGTCAAAGCTCCATGGCGACAACACCTGTCACATGGTTCTGTGGCTCAAGAGGTGATCATGGGTCTTGACATACCTAGCGATTGACTTGCACATGTTCTAGTACCTAGGCAGACCACTTGGTACAGCTTATCTGTAACACTACGCCCCTCCTAAGGCGCATGGTCCCCATGCACAATCAATTAACAGGTTAGCAGAGGTTCGTCACTAGAGACAAGTAGGAATGTCCCTAGGATCGGGTGAGAGGACAATAGTCTACAGGTTGTGAGAAGGAGACCTGCTTGGGGTTGAGTGTCCCGACACAGTGATGTATCCAACTCCTAGAGCAGTTATCATCAACCTTAGATAGAAGGAAGGTTTACTTACTCAATTCCTTCTCCTTTGCTTGCGTGGTGGTGTGTTGTCTTCTTCCATGGCCCTTTCTTCTGCATTGGGATGTCGTTTGCGGTAGTTGACTAGTTCTTCGATGGGTTCACCGTTTATCAAAAGGTTTTCCTCCGGTTCCCAGGAGCCTTCATCATTAGAGTATCCTTCCCATAGGACAAAGTATTAGAGCCTTTTAGACCTTTGATCATACTTGACCTTAGAGACTTCCCTGACAAATTGGTATTGCTCGCCATCTTCGATTTCTGGAGCAGGGGCAGGAGTCCTAGGGAAGTTTGCAGATTCTCGATAGGGTTCAAGCTGGGAGACGCGGAATACTGGGTGCATTTTCCAGGAGAATAGGAGTTTGAGCTTGTAGGCCCTCTCCCCTACCTTTTGAACTATTCGGAAGGGTCCAGCAAACTTGGAGTCTAGTTTGTGGGAAGGCCGCGGAGAAGGGAGATTTCCCCTTTTGAGAAGGACAAGGTCACCTGGGTTGGCCGAGGGGAACTCCTGGTGATGTTTGTCATACCAATTAACCGACTTAACCTGGGCATCTATGAGCCTTCGCCTAAGGTCAGTCCTGGAGTGTTGGAGTTCCTCAGTACCCTTGAAGAATGTGACTTGCTGCGTTATGTCCAAGGATGGATGGAATCCAAAATTTGCAAAGAATGGAGAAACACCAGTCGACGAGGACTGAGTATTGTTGTAGGCAAACTCAGCCAAGGGTAGAAAGAAAACCCAGTCTGTCTGATCAAAGTTAATGTAAGCCCTTAGGTATGCTTCCAGGATTTGGATAAGCCACTCCGTCTGACCGTCCGTCTGGAGGTGAGCTGCCGTAGACTTAGAGGGCTTGACCCCAAGCTTATCCATCACTTCCTTCCAGAAGGAGTCAAACTTGTGATCTCTGTCTGAGACTATGTTGGTTGGCAACCCATTGAATCTCCAAATTTCATGGACAAAGGTGTTAGCCAAGACCTGGGAGTTTGCATTTGGGCCTAAGGGTATGAAGTGCGCCATTTTACTGAATTGATCCACAATGACCCATATCTGGGTAAAGCCATCAGAGGAAGGGAGGTCTGTAATGAAGTCCATCGACACTGACTCCCACAGACGATAGGGTATCTCTAGAGGAAGGAGTTTACCATAGGCCTTGTGTCTCCTTGCCTTGTTTCTCTGGAATTGGTCACAGGAGGATACATACTCGGCTACATCCTTCCTGATAGTTGGCCAGGAGAAGTCCCTATTGATAAGTTCGTAGGTCTTATCACGGCCTAGATGGCCTCCCGCAGGATGATTGTGTCTGGACTCAAGGACCTGTCTGCAAAGGGAGAGTGGAACATACTAGAGGCCATTGTACTTCAGCAACCCCTGGGACCCTGAATAGTGCCCTGTGGGAGTCTGAAGGTGGTCCTGGTACTCCTGATCCTAGGCAGATGCTGTCTTCATTTCTTCGACAAAGGTAGGGTGCAAGGCCATTAGTGATCTTTCAACAGCCACAATGTACTGACCTTTTTTGAGGAAGAGGAGCCCTTGCTCAGGTGCCCCCTCTCTAGGGGTGTGGTCCCTATGGTGTGAGAGAATATCCGCCTTGGTATTGTGGGTTCCCGGTCGGTAAACAATGCGAAAATCAAAGTTACCTATTTTCTCCATCCACTTACCCTGCCTTTGGGAGAGAACCTTGGTTGTTGAGAAATACTCAAGGTTCTTGTGGTCCATGATTACCGTAACAACATGGGCTGACCCTGAGCACTAATGCCTCCACTGGTAGTAGAGACAATCGACTATGGCCAGCATCTCCTTATCATATATCTCGTAGTTTCATTCTGGGGGATGCATCTTTCAGCTATGGAATGCTATGGGTCGAAGAGATCCATCAGGGAACTGGTGCGAGAGAACACTAACAATGGCAAAGTCGCTAGCATCAGTTTCCGCAACTAGGTGGAGAGTGTGGTCATAGTGGACCAGTATGGGGGGAGTGGTGAACAATTCTTTGAGGGTATCGAAGCTAAGCTGTTCCTTGATTCCCCATGTCCATGGCTGATCATTTTTGGTGAGGTTCGTTAAGGGTGTCACTAACTTAGAGAATCCTTTGATGAAGATCTGATAGAAGTTGGCAAATCCCAGAAACGAGCGCACATCATGGACTGTAGACGGTATGGGCCATTCCTGAACTGTTTTGACTCGATCTTCTGCCATTGACACTCCCTTATCTGAAATCATGAAACCTAGGAACTCAACTTCATGAACTGCCCAGATGCACTTAGAGGGCTTCAAGGCCAGTTTGTTGTCATCTAGACAGCGGAGAACTTCCTGGACCAAACGATCATGCTCTTCCTTGGTTTCTGCATAGATGAGTATGTCGTCTTGGTAGATGATGACACCAAGATCTAAAAGATCATGGAAGATGGTGTTCATCATTTCCTGGAAGACAGAGGGTGCATTTGATAGGCCAAAGGGCATTACCAGGTACTCAAATTGGCCATACCTGGTTTTGAATGCCGTTTTCCACTGGTCACCTTTGGCTATCCGAATGAGATTGTACCCATTCTTTAGATCAAGCTTTGAAAACCAACGAGATGCCCCAATACGGTCCCGCAGTTCAGTCATCAATGGTAAGGGGTACCTGTTTTAGATAATCACCTTATTAAGACTACGGTAGTCCACGCAGAGACGAAGGGGTCCATCTGCTTTCTTGACGAATAGGATAGGTGCTCCTGCAGGGGACTTAGAAGGGCGGATTTTCCCTTCTTCTGTCATTCTGGCAATGTATTCCCACAGGGCCTGGAGCTCGGTTTCCAATAACTTATACAGAGGGCCCCAGGGAGGTGTTGCGCCTTCCTTAAGGTCAATTTTGCAGTCCCATTCCCGATGAAGGGGGAGTGCAGAGGCGAGTTGCTCAGAGAAAACTGTGGGAAAGATTTGCTCCCACTTGGATCCTTCAGAGGCAGTAGTGGGGGAGACAGAGGACGAGACAGAGGACGACTGAAGAAACACATTTGAGAAGTCTCTGATGGGTGCACTTGTCATGGCTGCGCACCAGCAGTGAATGACTACTTCGTTGATTGGGGTGTCCACCCACCCTACCAATCCACCACCAACCGCCTGAGTGTGGGTGTAAAAGTCATCATCACCTAGTAATGAGAAGGCAGAGACCATTTCCACCTTGGGTGCAACAAGGTGTTTCCAACACTTCTCAGAGGGGAAGGAGACCAATTCTGCCTTGTCATAGTCGACACAGGGCTCATGGTCGCGAAACCACTTGACTGGAAAGTATATGTCGACATCTGTGGGTGTGGGACCCACATCGAAGTCAATGAGTTCACGATGGTTGAGGACCTGCATTTGTAGCTTTGGGGTGTAATACCATTCCTGCTTGCAGGAACCATCGTAGGCATAAACGTTGACTGGGACGGTTCGCTTGATCTTCGGAACTGACAAGCGGTCGCTGATCATGGCTCCTGTGGCACCATTGTCCAACTTGGCAATTGCTGTAATAGCATGGGTCTTCGTTCCTGTAAGCGTGTGAGTTTTCCAGCGAAGAGTCACTGGAACTTTGATGCATGTGCCCTGTGCAGGGCCTTCCTTAGCAGATGATACAACAGACATAGTGGATACATTCCCTGATCTCTCCTGGGAAGTTCATGCCTGGAGCCCACTATACGACAAACTGGAAGTATGACTAGTGCTTATTGCAGGGTATGGGAAGGGGAGGAAACAATGCTTGGTAGTGAACGGTAGTTTGTTACATGTCCAGCATGTTTCAGCCTTCAGGCCATCCTCAGACAAACAGGGTTGGTATCATCAATAGAAAGCCTCAATACTGGTGGCCTTCCCACCAAGAACTATGGCGCTTGCCATAGAACACCAGTTCCTTAAGGAAATCAAAACTTCAGAATGCAAGACCAATGAGCAAACAATTCTTTTGACAACAAAGGAGAATAATTCACAGAACATAGGAAAATGACTTTAAATCATGGGGATGTCATCCCCCTCTCTCTAAGAGTCAGGGAGGTCTACCACCCTACTTGCCTGTTCATTGCTTTTACCCTTTTTCGAGGCCCTGGAGCTTTCCTCATCTTCAACTTCAGGGGTTGCTTTGCATTTTGCTGCCCTCTTCGTATTTGGTTGAGGGATGGTGCTCTTCCCTTTCGCAAAGCAATCCTCAGTTTTGTGTGAGGTCCGGAGGCATTTTCGGTAGGCTGAGTTTTTCTTGGCCCAATCCAGTTCCTTGCCAGTGACATAGGGAAGTTCCGTCTTCTGAGCGGTTCCAGACAGATGCTTCCCCTTCTGGCCAGGTTTTGTCTTGGGTTGCTGGTTGGGCTTGGAACTTGGTGCCTGCCCTTTTTATGCTTTGGCGGCAGCAGCATCGGCATCTTCCATAGCCAATCCTACCTGAATAAGCTTGGCTTCCCATTCTGCTGGAGTAAGATGCACAGCTTGGAGGGCCATGGCTTGCTGTAGGTCCTTCTTAAGTCCCCTGGCCAACCATTTAACAAAGATTTCCTGCGGGTGGAGGACGATTTGGTTCAAGGTCCCCATGCGACTGACATATTCTAGGATACCTTTCATCTGCCTAGCATTGACCATGTCCCGTAGGGAGGCTAGCTTCAAAAGATGCCTTCCAAAATGGGTTCTGAGGGCTTCCTTGAAATCTGACCATATCACTGTAGAACAGGTCCAGGTTGCATGATAGGATTCCTACCAAGCCATTGCTTGTCCAGTAAAGAAGGTTGACATGAACTTTACCTTGACCCAATCATGTGGAAAAGAATAGGCTTGGAGGTTGAAATAGGTTTCACACTGCATCAGGAACTTATCGATGTCTTCGGGCTTCCTGCCAAACTTGGTTAGGTCGCTAGGTTTTGGGCCCTTGAAAGGACCCAGGACAGGTGGCTGAGCTACTCTAGAATAATAGGACTGAGGAGGAACAGGTGGGACAGGTGGGACAACTGATGGTGCCTGAGGAACAGAAGTTTGCCTCGAGAGTATTCTAGAGACAATTGCTTCGACATCTGCTGCTGAGAGTGGTTGGGGCTGCGGTGCCGGAGTAGGTTCTGGAGAAGGTCTTTGGGGAATAAAGGAGTCGATATTGATCACCTCTGAGGGCCTTCCTATTGGCACAGAGCCTCTAATGTGAGGAAGAGAATGATGAAACAGATTAGTGTCAGTCAGGGAGCTAATTGGAGATGGGCTCCTTGGGGGGGGTAGGCTGGGTCCAGGCTTCTTCATTTGCCTGTACTTTTCTTTCCATTCCTCCAGATCGTTCTCCAGCTTAGAAATCTTTTCTTCCAACACCTTAACTTCTTCCCTTCTCTTTGCTGAGGAGGAAGTAGAGGCTTCCTTCTAAGCCTCTAGATGATGGACTTCTTCCTGGGCCTTAGCTAGCTAGGTTTGGGGGAGTTTGACAGCACCCCTTTCTATTGCAAGGTCTCGCTTAAGGGCTTGGGTTTCTGCTAGCAAACCAGGCACTTGAGAGGCCTGACCATCAGTCTCAAACCTTTTCTGGTTAAGCTCAGTCAACCTTTGCTAGGCACTGAAAAGGTCTGATTCTGGCTGGTGAACCTTCGCACTGTGAGCTGCATTGGTCTCGGCTTCCCTGAGTGCTGACTGACTTCGTTCCTTCTGGATCTGCTCGATCGCTTGAAGCAAATAGGTGGTGATAGTAGGGGGGGGAAGGATACTATCATGGATAGGAGCTTCCTCTTGTATTCCCGATGAGTCTTGATCGTGGAGTAGAGAATGGTGGCAACATCATTTCTTTGCTTGAGGAAAGCAGCATCGAGGTCTTCCTTCACTGCTTTAAAAACAGTTTCACCCAGAAAACTCCTTCCATCAATGATGGCCTTGAGGGTTTTGTTGTATTCCCCAAGGATTGCCTCTTGGTGAGTCATAGCGTATTGGAGTTCTTCTGGTGACAAGGTAATCTCATGGGTCCTTGCAGAGGAAGCGGAAGAGCATGTGGCTCGTCCAGGCTGAGAAGGCCTGGCGAGACTGTTTCCAACAACCAGTGTCAAGGCTGTGGCCACTTCAGTCATTTCGATATCTTGAGAAGCCATCTCAATAAGAATATAGTATGACGGGAGACTCGTTGAGGATGTAGACGCAGGTATCAGCACAAGAAGCTTGACTAGAGGGTATTACTGAGTAGACTCAGATATCTCAACCGGCAAGCTAGAACCGCTTATGTTTTTACATTTATTGTCAAGTCAGAAGAGAACAATAGTTTTCACAAGATGGTAGCAAAATATATTCTTAAGGCTCAAAGATGGTACAAGATTCCTTGTGACGGCTAGAGAGAGAAGAAGAAGAAACAAAACACATCGCTCGTCTGCTCCCTCTTAAATACCTAATTCCGACCAAGTAGAAACAGAGAACTTTTACAAATGAAACGAAACCCAAAGAAACATTCCATCCCGATTCCCTTGCTCTTTTACAATTCCCTAGAAGGAGATCAGTTTCATGATCGGAGAATTGACAGAAGAGTTTTGGCTTGATCGTTGAGGACTTTTCGGAGAAGACTCCTCTAGTCCTGTCCCCTAATGATACGACCGATCAGCATATCACGATGAGATCAGGGTGACGAGTCCCATCATCAATCGCGTATATCTGATCCCGTGTATGTCATGTTGTCAATGCCTCACTTCGCTTAGTTAAAGCTCCATGGTGACAACACCTGTCACATGGTTCCATGGCTCAAGAGGTGATCACGGGTCTTGACATACCTAGCAATTGACTTGCACATGTTCTAGTACCTAGGCAGACCACTTGGTACAGCTTATCTGTAACAGTAGACTTCAAGTGTAGAAGATGAAAGAGACGAATATATTCTTTAAGGCTCGAAGATAACTCAAAGGCTTTCACAGTGGTGATCGCAGAGTAGACAAGGTAGCTATCGCTAAAGAAGGAAGGAAAGAACACAAGACAAGGAAACTCTTTTCCCTCGGTCACACTTTTCTACCGGACAGCTTTGCGCGAACTTAATCAGATGGCCTAAGTAGAGAGGGAGTGATATATCGCTAAGCGCCATCAGGGTAACCCTTCATATGGCCATTGTGATCATCGGTCGCATTCGCTTACAGGGACTGAACCAGTAATTAGGCAACCCTGCACGGTCAGGGAAAACTCGCTTATGCTATAAAACCTGCAACTGACCGGTAATTCGTGGTATGGAATAGGATGAGCAGGATTTGAACCCACGACATTGTGCGTTACCGCACAATGACACCAGGACAGCCATACCACTAGACCATCCTCACCCCAGAACACAAGACAAGAACAACCGCGTGCTTATATATCCCAACCTTCACCCAAGCTAACAAAGAGATGACAAAGGAAATAGAAACATAAAGAACTAAGACCCATTCTAGACCATCTCCTGATTCCTAATTGCTGAAACCTGTAGAAGAGTCTGAAAAGGACAGGACGTGATTAGTACTCAATTTGACTATGATCGCCTATCACCCTCTTAGGCCTCACTCCCGATTTGTGATAGTCACTCATGATACGAGTCCGATCACCCGATCATGACCTCATGGCTGACTAGGCCAATGTCGCGTCATGCCATTAGCTAATCACGTACCTGTGGGGCTGACTCCCCGTACTTAATCAAGGGTAATGGTAAAGCCACACCATACCACGCCACGCCACAAGATCACATGACAGAAGATCATCTCCAGAACACTTAACACAATGGTAAAGGGTAGAGACATCATACTCACATGTTGACAATCTAAGCGTAACCTCCATCATAGTGCATCGTCCAGGTACCTTGATGCTGACCACTCCCAGTGTTCATAACACTAGGGTTTCAGTTATAGGTGGGGGCAGTCGCAACTCCATGGCAGCGACTCAGTTAGCGAGCTCCATCTGGGTATTAGTAATAGTGGTAAGGGTTGACTGGATAGAAGCCAGGGACTATTGAATAGCTGGGATATCTCTTGCAAAGAAGGCAACTAATCTAGATGTGTTGAAGTTCTTTATAGCCCATACATATTGGACATCAGATCCTGTGCAGGCTCTGTTTGAGGAGGTGTTGTATCCAAGTAAGTGACCGAACGCAGATGTCACAAGGTCAACTTGGATTTGTCTGAATGCTTCAACCCTTTGAATAGTTTCGGGGTAGGGGGGGGGGAGCATTTTCAGGGATAAAGGGGGTAGAGACAAAAGGGGTAGGCAGGAGTAGGGGGGTGCAGGGGTTTGGCGATAAGATATTACTAAAGGGTGAAGATAGAAAAGATCGTGCAAGAATTTTCACTATAAGTGAGGTGTAAAGGTTGCAAAGCAGGATGAAGAATAAAGGAAACATATTTTATTTTCCTGATTCAACTATGTAAGGCACTATGGTAGGGCATTTACATATAACTAAGTATAGAGACATAACTATAGCCTTTCCCCCTACGCAAAACCAAAAGAAATCCTCTGCCTACTCATACTGAAAAAGAAAATGTAGACAACTATGTACAAGAGCTGACAGGGGAAAAATAATCATTAGGGGAACCTTAAAACAATGAAAGAAAAACCTCTAATGTGAACTATGTGACTGAGTGAAAACAAAAGAGAAAAAAGAAAGAGAAACATGCTAAACTCCTTCCTACTTTACCAAAGTAATAAGACACTAGTTCTATCACAGAAAAATTAAAACAAAGTAGAGGGAAGAAACTAAACTCCTCCTATGGTGGTAGATTTGTCCTTCCTATATGACATGGCTAGTTTAGCCTACATCATTATCATATAGATCGGTTCATTCACTTTGTGGGGGCTGGTGCAGTTTGCGCATTGGAGAACAGTGTTCTCACAGGCAAAGCCTTTCAGTTGTTTGCAGTCAGCTATGCTACAGGTATGTTCAGAAATATTGTGGGGGCTAGTGCAGAGTTGGCAGCATGAAGGGGATTGATAGTTCTAGACCAGGTGTCCAAACTTCGAGTAGCAGGAGCAATGGGTGTCAGCACTAAAGGGAATGTACTTGACAGTGCAATGGGTTTTGTTGAGGATCATGAGGCCCTTCAAGATATGAGCCTCATTGTTTTTGTCAAAAATGGTAATCATGAGTGAGCCATGATTCTGTTTATTGATTTTGGCACTAGATGTCAGCCAGTGCAGGGTCATGGTGAGAGTAACACTGGAGTTGTAACATTTGATCTCTTGACGGAGTCGTGTCATCTATCCTACAGTGTTGAGGTCAGTGGTAGTAGGAATACCATGGATGATATATTTCTTCTACATGTGGTTATAGTTGATGCCTTTGACTTCACAAAACTTGCCAACTGCTATGGTAATGGCTAGTCAGTAGGCAAGGATGGTGGTGGCAGTAATAGTCTCTATAGTAGGGAGAACGAGCATGATGGGGTTGTTGTTGTGACATCTCTAGATGTGCAAGAAGGAGGGGGCTTTAGCTTTGTCCAGGGCTAAGTTGACATGGTCACAGATCTAGATATGAGCATCCTCACTGAAGGCTGATAGTTCTTTGATATCAATGAAAATTTCTCAGTTACACTGGGTGGGATAATTAGGGGGAGGGGAAGAGGGGTAGTTAGGAGAAGGTCCTTCTGGGTGATTGGACCACCTTTGTTCTTCTACTTTTTTGAAATGACTTGGGCCCAGGTTTGCATATCCTAGGTTGGTTGTAGGACAGGGAGGGTGGTGGAGGTGATGGCAATAGAGTGAAGTTTCCTAAGGTTTTTTACAGTCACTTTTTGCTATTTCTATATGTCCTTAAGGGACTCAAGGACTTCAGGTGGGGTAGGCAACACCTCAGCAATAGGCGCTGTAGTATGAGTTATAGGTGGGGGTAGTCACAACTCCAGAGCAGTAACTCAGTTAACGAGGTCTGTCTAGGTGTTTGCGATCATGGTGAGGGTCAACTGGAGAGAAGCCAGTGACTGTTGAATAGCTAGGAGGTCTCTAGTAAAGAATGCAACAAGTCTAGATCTATTAAAGGTCTTTATAGCCTATATGGCTTGGACATCTGCTCCTGTGCAGGCACCATTTGAAGAGGTGTTGTATCCAAGCAAGTAACTGAACTTGGATATCACAAGCTTGACTTGGATTTGTCTGAACACTTCGACCCTTTGAATAGTTTCAGGGAGGGGGGAGGGGCGTTTTCAGGAAAAATAGGGGTAGAGGTATAAGGTGGGGGTAGGGGTAGAGGGGTAGTGTCAGGGATGTGTTAGGAAGGTGTGACGGATCACCCTATATAGTTCGTGTATGACTCGGTAAAGATACCTTAGGAATGCTTCGCAAACACTACTGAGTAAACTCAGATGTCTCAGCTAAACGAAAGCTCAACTGGAAGATATTGTTCCTATGATGAACAAGGTGGACTTCGGGTGTAGAAGATGTGAAAGACAAATAGATTCTTTAAGGCTCGAAGATAACTCAAAGGCTTCCATAATGGTGGTCGCAGAGAAGACAAGGTAGCTATCTACTAAAGAAGGAAGGAGAGAAAGACAACAAGACAAGGAAACTCTTTTCCATCGGTCACACTCTTGTACCGGACGGCTTTGCGCGAACTTAATCGGATGGCCTTGACAACAAGACAAGCTTTCTTTTTTCCATCGGTCACACTCATCTACCGGGCGGCACTCGCGCTAACTTAATAGGATGGCCTAAGTAGAGGTGGAGCGATACTTCGCTAAGCGCCGTCAGGGTAACCCTTCATACGGCTGACAACAAGACAAGGAAACTCTTTTCCATCGGTCACACTCTTCTACCGGATGGCTTTGCGCGAACTCAATCGGATGGCCTAAGTAGAGAGGGAGCGATACATCGCTAAGCGCCGTCAGGGTAACCCTTCACACGGCCGACAACAAGACAAGAACAACCGCGTGCTTATATATCCCATCCTTCACCTGAGCTGACAAAGAGATGACAAAGGAAATAGAAACATAAAGAACTAAGACTCATTCTAGACCATCTCCTGATTCCTAATCATCGACACCTGTAGAAGAGTCCGGAAAGGACAGGGCACGATTAGTACTTAATTTGACTATGATCGCCTATCACACTCTCGGGCCTCACTCCCGATTAGTGATAGTCTCTCATGATATGAGTCCGATCACCTGATCATGACCTCATGGCTGACTAGGCCAATGTCGCGTCATGTCGATAGCCGATCATGTACCTGTGGGGCTGACTTCCTGCGCTTAGTCAAGGCTAATGGCAAAGCTACACCATACCACGCCATGCCATAAGGTTATGTGACAGAGGATCGTCTCTAGAGTGCTTAACACAATGGTGAAGGGTAGGGATGGCATACTCACATGTTGACAATCTAAGCATAACCTCCATCATAGCGCATCGTCTAGGTACCTTGACACGGACAACTACCGGTGTTCATAACACTACGCCCCTTCTAAGGCACATGGTCCCTATGCATATAGGAGTTAGCTTTATGTCAATTCTCCTCTATCTCTGAGAGCAACTGAGACTAGAGGACAGTTTCCTGCAGCCTGTAGGGGGAGATCATCCCAGCTCAATGGAGTTTTAAGGGGACTCAGGATCATGCGATGGTTACAATGGTAATGCCCCGCTGCATTAAAGGGAAACCAATTGTAGAGGAAAGAGCAACTATACATACCTCAATTCCTCCATCTTCGCTTGCATAGTGGAGTCTCCTCTGACTCAGTGGCTTGGCGCTCTGCCTCCGGATGGGCCTGCCGAAAGGTCAAAAGAGCATCGATGGGTTCGCCGTTAACTAGCAGTGACTCCAAGGGTTCCCAACTCCCCTCATCCTGAGGGTATCCTTCCCACAGCACGAAATATTCCAGCCACTTAGTTTTCCTATTGTTCTAAATCTTGGCAATTTCGGAAATGAAGAAATAGTTCTCACCCTCCTCGATCTCAGGGGCAGGAGGAGGATGGACAGGGAACTGGCCAGGAATGTGATAGGGTTTCAACTTAGAGACGTGGAAAACAGGGTGGATCTTCCAAGAGAAGGGAAGTTTGAGTTTGTAGGCCTGAGGCCCGATGGGTTTAATTACCTCGAAGGGGCCTGCAAACTTCACGTCTAATTTGCGGGAAGGTCGGGAGGGGGTGATATCATCACACTTAAGTAGGACACGGTCTCCTGGTTGAAGTTGGGGAAACGGAAGGTGAGACTTGTCATACCATGTAACCATCTTCTTCTGAGCATTGAAGAGGCATTGCCTAATGGTGGTCCATTTTCGAGTTAGAGCCTCACTTCACTAGTAGGCGGAGACCATTTGGATAGCGTCAAGCGAAGGATGATATCCGAAATTGGCGAAGAAAGGGGACACCCCAGTGGAGGATGACTTGGCATTATTGTACATGAATTCTGCTAGGGTGAGAAAGAAGACCTAATCAGATTGCTCGAAGTTGACATAGGCATGGAGATAGGCTTCCAGGACCTGGTTCAGCCACTCCATTTATCCATCGGTTTGGGGGTGAGCCACAGTGCTCTTTGACAACTTAACCCCGAGTTGATCCATCATGTGGCCCCAAAAGGATTCGAACTTGGGGTCACGGTCGGAGACAATGTTGGCTGGAAGGCCGTGGTGTCTCCAGATCTCACGGACAAAGACATTGGTGAGGTGCCTGGAGTCGACATTAGGGCCAAGAGGGATGAAGTGCGCTATCTTGGTAAACCGATCAACGATTACCCACACTTGGGTGAAGCTGTCAGAAGGAGGGAGGTCTGTCACGAAGTCCATGGAGATCGATTCCTACAGCCTATAGGGTATCGCCAATGGAAGCAGTTGCCCATAGGCCTTGTGTCGGCGGGCTTTATTCTGTTGGTACTGGTCACACACAGAGATATACTCAGCTATATCCTGCCTTCGATGTGGCCAGTAGAAGTCCCTGTCGATAAGATCAAAGGTTTTATCTCAGCCTAAGTGGCCTGCCGTGGGGTGATCATGCCTGGACTTGAGAACCTCAGTGCGAAGAGATGGGGGTACATACCACAGGCCATTCCACATCGGAAGGCCATCATGAACACTGTAGGGTTCCTGTGGCGAGCTCAGAATGCATTGGCATTCGGTGTCAGTAGCAAATACTTCCCTCAAGGCTTGGTAAAACCAAGGATTGAGCGAGGTATAACTTTTCTCAATCGCAGCAATATACTGTCCTTTCTTGAGGAAGAGAAGACCGAGCTCCGGTGCCCCCTCCGTAGGGACATGGTCCCCACATCTACTCAAAGCATCAGCTGCATGATTAGACTTACCTGGCTGATACACTATCTGGAAATTGATGGTGCCCAATTTCTCCATCCACCGGGCTTGTCTCCTAGAGAGGAGCCGAGTGGTCATAAAGTACTCCAGGTTCTTATGGTCGGTCACCACTAGCACTGGATGAGCCGTTCCCTCACACCAATGTCTCCATTACATGTAAAGGCAGTCAAACACTCCAAGTATCTCCTTGTTATAGATCTTGTAATTCTGCTCCGCTGGTTCAAGTTTGCGTGAGTGGAACGCCAGTGGGTGTATGGAGCCATCAGGAAACCGGTGGGACAGTACTCCCCCAAGGGTAAAGTCACTGGCATTAGTTTCAGCTTAAAGAGGGATGAGAGAGTCATGGTGGACAAGGATGGGTGTAGAGGTGAAGAGGGCCTTGAGGGTGTCGAAGGCAGACTGTTGCTGAGACCCCCAGGTCCAGGGCTGGTCTTGTTTGGTGAGGTTTGTCAGGGGTGTCGCGATCTTCGAAAATCCTTGGATGAAGACCCTATAAAAGTTGGCGAGACCCAGAAAGGACCGAACATCACAAACCATAGTGGGAGTAGGCCAATCTCGGACATGTTGAATCCTATCCTCAGAAATGGTAATGCCCTTGTCCAAGATGATGAACCCAAGAAATTCCACTTCATGGACCACCTAGACACACTTGGCTGGCTTGAGTGCCAACTTGTGGTGGTCAAGGCGCTTGAGAACTTCGTGCACAAGGCAGTCATGTTCTTCCTTGGTAGCGGCGTAGATGAGGATGTCATCCTGGTAGATGAGGACATGCAAATCAAGGAGGTCGTGGAAAATCGTGTTCATCATTTCCTGAAAGACAGCAGGGGCATTGCAGAGACCAAATGGCATCACCAAATACTCGTACTAGCCATAACGAGTGTGGAAGGATGTTTTCCACTCGTCACCCTCAGCAATGCGAATGAGGTTGTAGCCGTTCTTGAGGTCGAGCTTTGTGAACCACTGAGCATTGCCAATCCGGTCTCGTAGTTCACCTATAAGGGGCAGAGGATAGCGGTTTTGAATAACGATCTTATTCAAACCCCGGTAGTCAACGCAAAGGTGGAGGGAACTATCAGCCTTCTTCACGAACAGGATAGGAGCACCTGCAGGAGACTTGGAAGGCCTTATCTTGCCCTCCTTGATCATCTGATCAAGGTACTCATGCAGGGCCTAGAGCTCAGTCTCGGACAGATGGTAAAGCGGGCCCCAGGGAGGAGTCGTTCCTTCCTTCAAATCAATTTTGCAATCCCATTCCTGATGGGGAGGAAGCGAAGAAGCTAAGCATTCGGAGAAGACAGCAGGATAGATCTGTTCCTACTTATCACCTTCAGAGGTCGGGGAGATGGAAGACCACATGAAGAGCTTGGCAAAGTTGCCCACTGGAGCTCTGGTCATGGCGGCACACCAACGACAGACAACTCCTTCATTGACTGGGGTGTCCACCTACCCAAGCAGTCTGCCACCGACAGCTTCGGAGTTGGCGTAGAAGTCATCATCCTTAATCAATTCAAATGCCGAGGCTATCTGGATGTTTGGAGTCACAAGATGGTTCTTGCATTTGGAGGAGGGGAATCCCATGAGAATAGCCCGATCATAATCGATCTGTAGTTCATGATCTTGGAACCACTTGACAGGAAGATAGATGTCCACATCTGGAGGCATAGGGCCAACGTCGAAATTAATGAGTTCGCGATGGTTGAGGACCTGCATTTGTAGTTTCAGCGTGTAGTACCACTCTTGCCAGCAGGAACTATCATAGGCGAAGACGGTGACTGCCTGGGACCTCTTCTTCATAGGGACAGGGAGCTGATCCGAGATATAAGCACCGGTTGCTCCGTTGTCTAATTTGGCTATAGCTGTAATCACGTGTACTTGGGGACCCTCGACAGAGTGAGTTTTCCAGTGCAAAGTGACTGGAACTGTGACACACTTGCCCTAGGCAGGGCCTTCTTTAGAGGAAACGATGGTTGACATGGTGGTGGTAGCAAATGTGATCCCTGATCTCTCCCGGGAAACTCATAGCTGGAGCTTGCTATACGACTTGTCCACAAGGAGGTTGTTCCAAAAAGGGGGTTGGAAATGTGATGAGGTGAAGCTGATAACTTGTTGGGGTGGAGAAAGAGTGGTGGTCTGCTATATAGCCAGCGCATTTCGATCCGGTGCGGATCCTCCTCAGGTAGAACTTGCAAAAGAAAAAGGAAAAACACAACCTCTATCAACGCCTCTATGAAAAGAAGGAAAATAATACATGAGGGTATCATAACAGTCATAATGGACATTAGGTCATAACACATCACTCATGGGTATCATGAATTACATTAGCCTCAATGCTGGCAGGCCCACCCACCGAGAATGCAACAATGGTTGTGAACACCAGCTCCTTAGTAAGGGAAAGGCACAAAGGAAATTTCAAACAATGGTCTTAAAGGAAATTTTGTGCAACAAATTCTTTGCTTCAATCCAACTGGGACTTAAAGGAAACAGAGAACAAAGGAAAACAGGAGAGGTGGTGTGGGATGCCACAAAGGAAAGGGGAAACTTACACCATGGGGATATCATCCCCATCCTTCCAGTCATCCGGGAGATTGACCACACGTGCCGCAGAAGTCTTTTGCTGCTTCGAGGATGAGGAGTTTCCATCGTCCTCCACCTTGCGCTTGGTAGAGGCAATCTTGATGGCGGAGATGGAAAACTTCCTTGTGGAGTAACAGTCCTTGACACTATAGTGCCTGGACAAGTAGCGCAGACAGGCCTTATTCTTCTAGGCCCACTCCTTCTCTTCCTCGGTAAGTTGAGGAAGCTTCCCTTTGTCCTGGGAAGAGGACCCTGAGGGACGCTTGTCCTAGGTCTTTTTCAGCTTGGTGGAAGGAGCAGCCTGGCTAGAGGTCTGCTTAGTCGATTATCCCTTATGGGACTCCTAGATGGCTACCTACACATCCTCCATCGCTAGGCCCACCTGCACCACATGAGAGAGCCATTCTGCTGCTGGGGTCTTGTGGGTGGTTTAGGCTGCCATCGCCAGGCGGAGATCTTCCTTCAGGCCCCTCTCAACCCAAAATTTGAAGGACTCCTGGTCGCCCTAGATAACCTAGTTGAGAGCCTCCATATGGGTGAGGTAGGAGAGGATGCCCTTGGTTTGTTTGGTGTTGATCATCTCCCTAATTGCCTGGGGCTTGGTGGCAAAGGCTCTGAAGTATGTCTTCATGGCCTCAGTGAAGTCGTCCCAAATGGCGGTCTGCTGGGTCCACCAGTGAGAGTTGGCTTGCCACCAGACCCACGCAGTACCCGTCATGTATGTGGACACGAATCTGGTTTTGATCCAGTCATGGGGGAAGGCATGGGCTTAGAGGGCAAAGTAGTTCTCACACTGTTCGATGAACTTCCTTATGTCCTCGGCCTTCCCCGAGAACTTCTCTGGATCTGCCAGCTTGGGACCCTTAAACGAGGCAGATGGGACTGGAGGCAGAGTGGGAGTGCTGCGAAATGAGGGAGGAGCTGGTGGGGCAGTTTGCCTGAGTACTTCCTGCATGATCTGCCTGATATCACTCTCAGTTAATGGACAAGGAGAGGTTGGGCGGGGAGGCACAAAGGAAGCAAAGGAGGTCGCCCTGTGCCCCCTTAATGGTCCTACAATGGTAGAACGGGGTGCAGGAGGAGGAGGAGTAGGGGAGATAGGTTAGGAAGGTGGCCGAAAGGAAGGCAGACTGGGGCGAAGACCTCTGGGTCTGGGAGTAGGAGCAGTGACATGGGTCGCTCCGTCATCTAGGTCTACGACCTTATCCGGGTTGCGGGACACCGGAGGAGAAACAATAGAGCCATAGTGCTCCTTGTACTGGTAGTACAGGTCCTTCTACCACTTGGCGTCATCAGTGGCCTTAATCAGGTCTTCCCTGAGCTTGACCACATCTTCATTCCTCAAGGTAGACCTAGCTGAGAGAGCTTAGTTCTCTGCCTTGAGGCGCAGACCTGCATATTCCACCTCGCCAAGTCTAGCTTGGAGAGAGACCTCAGTCTACTCTAAGGCTTCTACCCTGGCCTTTGCCTTAGCCAGGTTCGCTGTCAGAGTGGCGATCTGCTCATTGGGGCAGGCCAGGAGGTGCAGAGCCTGGTCTGCAAGCTGCTGGCGGGCCTCAGCCAATTTCGCGTTGAGGTCCTGGACCACATCCTGATGGGCTTTGTTCAGGGTGTTAGTGTAGTCTGACTCCCTTCGAGTGAAGGTTTCCCTCTCCTACTGGATTTGCTCAATCGAAGACAGGAGAAGGTTGGTCATAGTAGGGGGAAAAGCCATGGACAACTTGGGGAGTGGTTTCCGAATGGTGCGGTGAAGGACGATGGTGGTATGGACTATTGAGGCCACGTCATTGCGCTGTTGTTGGAACTCCTCCTCTGTGTCTTGAAGTGCACGTTTAAAGGGCTCTTCCCTGAGAAAGTGCCGAGCCTTGTGAAGGGCTTGCACGGTGGCCACATAGTTGTCTATGACCACCTTCTGGTGCTTGTCGGCATAGGCCAACTCGGTAGTGTTAATGTTGATGGTGGCCTCCTCATGCATTGAGACATTTGAGGCCGATGAGTATGTGGTCTGAACTCTTCAGGCCGAAGGGTTGGTGAGCTGAGTGCCCACGATGAGAGCAAGAGAGGATGCATCAGGCATCGGAATATCGGAAGAGGAAGAAGCCATCTTCTTTAAAGAATATAGTGTGACAGATCACCCTATATGGTTCGTATATGACTCAGTAAAGATACCTCAGGCACGCTTCGCAAACACTACTGAGTAAACTCATATATCTCGGCTAAACGAAAGCTCAACTGGAAGATATTATTCCTATGACGAACAGGGTAGACTTCAGGTGTAGAAGATGTGAAAGACGAATATATTCTTTAAGGCTTGAAGATAACTCAAAGGCTTCCACAATGGTGGTCACAGGGAAGACAAGGTAGCTATCTGCTAAAGAAGGAAGGAGAGAAAGACAACAAGACAAGGATACTCTTTTCCTTCGGTCAGAATCTCTAGCAGGCGGTACTATTTGCGAACTTAATCGAATGGCCTAACTAAGAGAGGGAGCGATACATCGCTAAGCGCCGTCAGGGTAACCCTTCATACGGCTAGACAACAAGACAAGAACAACCACACGCTTATATATCCCATCCTTCACCTGAGCTGACAAAGAGATGACAAAGGAAATAGAAATACAAAGAACTAAGACCCGTTCTAGACCATCTCCTGATTCCTAATCATCGACACCTGTAGAAGAGTCCGGAAAGGACAGGGCACGATTAGTACTCAATTTGACTATGATTACCTATCACACTCTTGGGCCTCACTCCTGATTAGTGATAGTCTCTCGCGATACGAGTCCGATCGCCCAATCATGACCTCATGGCTAACTAGGCCAATGTTGCATCATGTCGATAGCCAATCATGTGCCTGTGGGGCTGACTTCCTGTGCTTAGTCAAGGCAAACAGCAAAGCCACACCATGCCATGCCACGCCATAAGGTCATGTGATAGAGGATCGTCTCCAGAGCGCTTAACACAATGGTGAAGGGTAGGGACGGCATACTCACATGTTGACAATCTAAGCATAACCTCCATCATAGCGCATCATCTAGGTACCTTGATGCGGACCACTACCGGTGTTCATAATAGGAGGCATGTTGTAGGAAAATTATCATAAAAAACAATAGATAATTTTAAGCAAAGGTAGTGTAAAGGTAGTAAAGCGAGATGAAGAATAAAGGAAAGAAGATATAGGACCCTGCTGATTTCCTCTCCTTATATACCAACTGCCAAGCACACTGCCTCCCTTCTATAGCAGTTCCTGTAAAACCTATTTTGCCCATATGACCTTTTCCAATACATTATTCAATGTAAACACTATTCTCATGACCCTCACAAGGCAGATAGCTAAACATGAGTAACTATATATAACTAAATAATAATTCATGATTAATAATGTGGAATTCTAAGGAACATCAACTAAGAATGGGAAACATAAGGAGAATATATCAAATAGGAAAGTACATGACCATGGTTAATTACCCTCTCGATCTAGAGGCTGTCTAGTAATACCTTTACTTCTACAAGGCTTTTCTTTCCATTTGCTGTTCTGAAGATTCTGCACATCTACTTTGTACTTATTATAAGCATTCTTTCTAACTTTTAGGTAGCATTTTAGGTGAGAAGGTAGGGGTGGAAGGTATCTACCCTAAAGAAAAGGGATGGGACTACCACTGCCTTAACTAGCTTTGACAATAAAGTGCCAAAGATTTGTGCTTAAATATACTTCTTCTAGGATGCGATTAGTACTTGATTTGACTATGATTGCCTAGGATGACCTCAGGCCTTATATTCTTTTCATCCTAGTCTCTCATGATACAAGTCCAATTGCCCAATCATGTCCTCATAGCTGACTAGGCCTATGTTGTGTCATGCCAATAACTGATCCTGTGGTAACCATAGGGCTTACTTCCTATACTTAGTCAGAGCTAATGGCAAAGCCAACCTATGCTATACCACAGGGTCATGTCATCCTCTCCAGACTGCTTAACACAATGGTGAAGGGTAGAGATGGTAGGTACTCACATATTGATAATCTAAGTATAACCTCCATCATAGTGCAGGCCAAGGTACCAATAATACGCCTACTACTGGTGTTCATAACAACAAATACAAAGGGAATTAACAAAAAAACAAAATACCTAAAGCCAGAATCAGGTCTTTTTAAGAAATTAGATTTTCAGCTGGGTGTAACGCTAAAAGTGGAGAGTATTAAGCATGTTGTGATTCTGCATTTAACCTTGGCTAGGAGGGAAGACTTTGGAGACCAGAACTTGGTGTTCGAGATAGGGGTTTTACCCAGTAACCTTTGGCTGCATGCGGAGATACCTCTTTAATAAAAATCAAATGATTAAAAAAAAAAAAAAAAAAGTTTAGTTGCCGTGACACCTGCGTACCGGCATGTACTCCGTTAAAGCTCTCCTTTTCTTGAAACATATCTGCTTCCAAAAGTATCGTCCCCGTGGTCACTTCTTTCTTTCTTGCCATATTACTTGTAACCAGTTCGCTAATTTTAGTTTGGGAAAAATCCATTCATCCAAATTTTTAATTCATTCCGTTTTTTATTGCGATTTCTCTGAGTAACATACTAGTTGGGATTATAAAAATTCTTATCAAACACATGGAAGAGCATGATAATCTGGAAATAACGACCAGCGAGGACAAACTATTACTTTCACGAACTCTATTCCGATATCTGATCATCCGTCATAAACGCATCTCACATCTTCCTTACCACCATAGCATAAAGGTCACCTATATAACCTGGTCCCGGTACTCTTTATTAAACGCCCTCCCAATAACAATCTGCCTGATCTGTGTTGTCCCTGCGCCAATCTCATACAACTATCCCCCCCATTTTATTAGCTCATATTCCCTCTCAACTGTAAAATCTTACTCACCTTTGCATCCCTCAATAATCTCCCTGCTGGTAACTCATTGATGTAGCCATTGCCTCCTAGACACTGAATCGCATCTAGCGCACACTCTGTAGCGTTCTCTGCTGCAAACATTATGGCCCCTGCACAGTCCCGAGTATCTATTGTTCCTTCGTCAACTGCCTTCGCTACTGCATATGTGTATGCCCGAGAGGCGGCGGTTTTGACGTGCATGCGTGCTAGAACTGATTGTATTAATTGGGTGTGGGCAATGGGAGCGCCAAATTGTTTGCGCTGGTGTACGTATGGAAGTGTTATGTCCAATGCGGATTGCATGATTCTATTCCTTTTGATTATTTTTGGTTCAATGAAAAAAAAAAAAAAAAAAAAAATTGTGAGCAAACCCGATGGGACCAGCGGAAAGGACTAGCCGTTCAAGGTCGAGCCCTTCCATGAGGACTCGAACACCTTTGTTGGTTTCTCCGAGTTGGTTAGTGTCTGGGATGAAGACGTCTTCGAAGACGAGCTCGCCGGTGTTAGAGCCACGCATGCCGAGCTTGTCGAGTTTGTTTGTGCAGGAGAAGCCGGACATAGATTTTTCTATGATGAAAGCGGTGATTCCTCTCTGCTGATTATCAGTTGCTAAAGTAATAAAATTGGATAGAAATAAAACCCACCGAGCCAACAGTAGGATCAGTTTTCGCATAAACCACAATGACATCCGCATCCGGTCCCTGTAGGCATCAGCTCCATTCTCCATTCTCATCATGAGCAAACGCACATTCGTGATCCACATCTTCGATCCATTCAATATCCATCCCTCATCCACCCTCTTCGCCACGCTCTTCATACTAACAACATCACTTCCCGCACTATGCTCACTCATCGCCAAAGCCCCAACGCTCTCTCCCGAAATCAATCTCGGCAAAAACTTCCCCTTCTGCTCCGCCGTCCCATTCAGTGTCAGCTGGTTTATACACAGCTGCGAATGCGCCGCATACGATAATCCGATGCTCCCGGATGCTCGGGAAATCTCCTCCAACACTACGCAGTGAGCCTGGTATCCTAGTTCCAGGCCTCCATAATCCTCCTCTGCGGTCATTCCAAGGAAACCGGCATCGCCGAGCTTGCGCCACATTTCGGGCGGGAAGGCATTGGTTTTGTCGACCGAGGCGGCAAGGGTTTCTGGAATTTCACGGCCTATAAGGTATTAGTGAGGTTGCGCGAGATAGCGGAAGTGGGAGAATGTACGAGTGAATTCTTGGACTCGCTCGCGGAGCTCCAGGAGCTCGGAGGAGGTTGGTGGTTTGAAGTTCTTGGTGTGTTTGGTGGAGGCGAGGCGAATTGTTAGGTGCGGTGTGAAAGCGCGGGGGATGCGACGGGTAAGGAAGGAACGGATAAGGGGTGGCATTTTTACTTGTAGGCAAGGAGGATTGAAGGATAGTAATTGAGTGTGGCGGATTACGGTTGGTTGGAGAGAAGAAGGGGAGAGTATTGGTTATGCTTACGTGGTGGATGTCGAAGGCTACACGCGGCAGACGCGGTGTTCCCCCAACCCCGTGACTCGCTCTCGGTTTCGGACTTCCCCGCACCGCACGCAACTGAAATACCCGCCTCTTCTCCTCGTCCCTACTTCTGCATCCAACTCCGCATGCGATCTCTCTTTCTCCAGACATAAGTCTCCTTCGTTCCACGCCAATCCGCGTCCAGAGCCTCAGTTTCTGCCGCAACAATAGCTATGCGTCTCCTCCGTACCCCTCTCCGTCTCCGCCCTACCCGCATCCCTCTTCGTTGCGTTTCCACTCACGCAAACTCTCATCATGAAATTGCCTCCTCGACCTTCCGCAGCCGTGTGGACACTTTGTCCCCCGAATTCCGCGAAAACTACGACCAGATGACAAAGCTGAGCTCCAAAATGCGAATACTCCACGAAAAAATCAAGCTTGGCGGGCTAGAGAGGGAGAAACACATTTCCCTGGGGAAGATGCTGCCGCGGGAGTGAGTAACCACAAAAATACATTATTCAAAATATGGTAGAATAAGTGTTGATAAAGAAATCCAACAAGTCGAATTACGGCACTGCTAGATCCCGGCTCCACTTTCCTCGAGCTCTCCCCATTAGCGGGCTATGAACTCTACCCTGGCGAGGAGATTCCCGCTGGTGGCATAATTTCGGGAATTGGCAAAGTCTCCGGCGTAGGATGCATGATAGTTGCCAACGACGGCACCTGCAAAGGTGGAACGTACTACCCCGTAACTGTTAAAAAACACATCCGCGCACAAACAATAGCACTCGAAAACAGTTCAGTCAGCTTCCTCCCTACTCTCATCCTCCCCTCCACTAACCCTCCTGTCTGTACGAAAACAGAACTCCCATGTATCTATCTCGTCGACTCCGGTGGAGCCAACCTCCCCCACCAAGCCGACGTTTTTCCGGACCGGGAACACTTCGGAAGAATCTTCTACAACCAGGCTCAAAGTTTCTCTCCCTTCCCTCTTACTGTCACGTCCAAAACTGACCTTCCCAGTGTCGTCCCAAGGAATCCCCCAAATCGCCGTCGTCATGGGTCCATGCATCGCCGGCGGCGCATACATTCCAGCAATGTGCGAGGAATCGATAATCGTGGCCAAAACGGGGACAATCTTCCTCGCGGGGCCGGTGCTTGTCAAAGCCGCCACTGGCGAAGACATCTCTGACCAAGACTTGGGCGGTGCTGAGCTCCATTCCAAGACCTCCGGCGTAGTAGACTACCTCGCACAAGATGACGCGCACGCATTGGTTCTCGCTCGACGGTGCATCGCGAATATTAACTATCCCAAAACCCCGGCCACAAGAGAAGTGGGTGAAGAGCCACTATATGATCCGATGGAGCTCAATGGCATTGTAGGAACGGATTTGAGGAAACCGGTGGAGATCAGGGAGGTTATTGCTAGGATTGTAGATGGGAGTCGATTTGATGAATTTAAAGCCAACTACGGTACCACTCTTGTTACGGCTTTCGCATCCATCCACAATCGCCAGATTGGCATCATCGCCAACAACGGTATCCTCCTCTCTGAGTCTTCGCTGAAGGCTACGCATTTCATCCAACTATGCACAAGCCGCAATATCCCCCTCCTCTTCCTACAAAATATTTCGGGCTTCATGGTCGGCCAACAAGCCGAAGCGGACGGCATCGCAAAAAATGGTGCGAAGCTCGTCACCGCCGTAGCCACCGCCAACGTCCCGAAATTCACGGTACTCGTGGGCGCCAGCTTCGGCGCAGGCAACTACGGCATGTGCGGGCGAGCCTATGGCAGCAGGTTCCTCTGGATGTGGCCGAATGCTAGAATCGGTGTACGTATCTCTCCTTACGTCATGAATTATTACTCACACACGAATAGGTAATGGGCTCGGAACAACTTATCTCTGTCATGGAGGCCGTGAAGAAGTCGGCTGTTGATCCGGAACTTAAGAAACGCATTGATTTGGAATCGGAGGCTACGTTCTCTTCCGCGAGACTGTGGGACGATGGGGTTATTGCACCGGAGGATACGAGGATGGTTCTTGCGCTGTCGCTGGAGGCGGCAATGCGCGGAAGGAGGGCTGGTCGTACGACAACGAAATTGGGAGTGTTTAGAATGTAAATATGGAAGAGGTTGGAGGATAATTAATGCACACTTATTTATTTTATTTGGACATGGGTCATTAGATGTCACTCGGTATTTTTCGGTCGTTACAACTCTAGATTTACCACAGTAAGCCTAAATTGAGAAAGCAGTCCTTCTGCAATGGTCTCCAGTACACATACTACAGTTTTGAGGGCCAAAGAACCGAGTAAATTGCAAAAGCGGCTCCCAAACTATCCTACCTCACCCCTACTACCCGCAATCCCCACCGAACATAATCCCAACAATCAACATACGTGCATGTAAATGTACATATACGTGGTACACGCCACTACCGGAATCTCCCAAACTGCTCACAATCATCCCTTGGGGAAACCGATAAACTTGTACTGGTAATTTACCCTTACTTCAAGCATCCGCCGTAGAATCTCCGGAGGGTCGCTCCGAGGTCTGCTATTACACTAATACTCACCCCCGCGACGCCGAAGCCGCCGGCGACGGGAGCGTGATGTATGGCACCACTACGCCCTTCAAGCCTGCTGCCGGAGCAGGAAACGTGGCCGCTGAGCTACCACTGTACTCTACAGATGCAACTCCGGCAAGCGCTCGAGCAGCGGAGCATCGTATGTCCGTGTTTTTCTTCCACAGCTGAGGGCCCGCAGTCGGCTTCTAGACCTCCGACAGCTGGAACGGTGTGTGAGTACTTGTATCCGCAGTTTGTTTTCTTTTTTCCCAACACCTCGTGCAGATGGTGGATCTCGAGATGGGAGATCCTGAGGTGGGCTGTTTGGTTTCGTGCTGGCTGCGGGTATGGTGCAGATGATGGTAGCGACTTTGATAAATATGATAGTTCCGGAGATCGAAAAAGTAAAAAAAAGGGGGATGGAAGATCAACGACGGAAATCAAACAAAACAGCACCGACCCTACTTCCCGGCATACAAAGTAGCAGATTGAGGGAAAGCACCATACTACGATACAATACAGCCGAGACTTGACCGGGCATACCGTATCCACTCGATACGATCTGCATCACGAGCGGTCACTCGCTTCCCCGCCCCTCGCTATCCAACTGATTGCAGCCCATCGCCGATATCATTATTCCTCCAATCCGGCAAGTTCAAATAGACCAGTACACATGGACCAGTTGAGAAAAATTCACGCTACTCCCACTTAACATAAACACTCCACACACGCCGCAGATCCAAGGCTATCTTCAACACGATGAGTTCGAACTACTTTAAGCTTGCATACGTTACCCCGGTCCGGAAGGCGGTCCGGAAAGGCCATACAAACCCTCGGCAACTACAATCCATCCCAAAGTTGAGCTCACGCATGTTCTAGAACATGAAAGCGTCGAGCTCCTCATTGCCTGGCCGCTGGGTCACTATCACTCTCGGCTGAACCTACCCACCAGACACTCAACGAAGAAGGGTATGAACCGACATTTACATATTTACGCACCTGTTAACCAAGTACGTCAGCAACGGGAGAGTGGTAAGGGTGACGGGTACGCTTCATGAGATCTCACTCATTCCTCCATTCGCTTCCCAGCACCCATTCTCGCTGCCGTCATCATGTATCCAAGCCAGCAAATAGTTCACCTCCCACACCTCATTCGTCAATCCCCCCCTCCCCAATGAGACACACACAAACACACATTCCCATCCCCATCCCCATCCCTATCCCCATCCCACGAACAAACCAATCAAACCTCCCTTTTTTTAAAATAAACAAAAATCAAAGTCTTCCAATTCCTACCAACCTTATCAACTCAAGCCATAAAAGTACCGTAGGCTGCAGATTAATAATTACAGCTACCATTTTTGTATTTTCGCTTTTTTTTTCCTTTTATCTCTCTTTCTCTCTCTCAGTATGCCGTGACCAAAAAAAAAAAAAAAATTGTGGGGAAAAGGGAAAGGAGTGGAAAAAAAGGAAGAAAAAAAAAAAAGAAAAATTTAAGGGGGATTGAAGTAGAAGTGAAGAGGTAGTAAAATAGTATAGAGTTGGAA